>JAGDYQ010000014.1:3442598-3584162 GCA_021962125.1 Bulinus truncatus
AAAAGAATTTGCGCAATGACCCTAACCGTTTAAAATCAATTCAGCCAACTTTACATAAAGTATCACTTAACTATATTATTCGTTTTGAAAACACAAAAATAGCATTTGTTTATGTTTAAATGCTTTACCTTTTTTGTTTTAAAATGCATCCCCCTCCCCCTCTCCAAAAAAAAAAAAGCTATTCCACAACATTACTATTTATTATTTACTATAATATTATATTGAATATATATATATAGGCCTTCATACAAAACAGATTTTAGGACCTTCTCTAAGGAATTATTTTTTTAACTCTTTAGTGAATTATAATAAAAGCTTATTATTTCTTTATTTAGTTAAATCAGTCATTAAAGGTCATGAGTTTTGGCGTTTAAAAGCCTATTCAAACATCACCAAAGATACATCTGTCTGTCTATTCTCACATCACCAAATAGGCCTATCTATCATCTATGTCCCTGTCCATTCACCAAACATCTATGTCGCTATCTAATCTCCTGATCTCTATATTTAAATTTACATTATTGAGTCATTTACTGTGAACTAATCTCAAATCCTCGAGCGCATACCTTCTTATGCATCACCTATTTAAAAATTTCAATTAATTTCACTTTCGTTTTTCTGGCTGGTTTCGGGATGCTATGGTTCTGTGTCCTCAAATTTTGTGGTTTAAGCCAATTTTGGACCTAACAACCAGAGTGACCAAGAACTCAAATTTGGCACCACAATGGCCAATACCGCTCAAAGATTGGGCCCGAGCCTAGCTGGGGTCCCGCAATTTACATTTATATTAATAGTTGTTATTGTAAAAAAAAATTGAAGAGGGACCTCACAAGCATCCGTTAAAATGGGCCCCGCAATTCGTAAGGCGGGCATTTTCAGTGGAGAATTGGGCAGTACGTTGTGCATTAACGGGATTGGATTAATAATGCATATGTATTAAAGGCTGATGGCACCATTTTAATGACTGGTATTGAAATTAAGATGGTGAACTTTTTTATATTTTTAATAACCATTGAACGCCAGTTTTTATCTCCTTTGTTGGAGTCTCAAAATAGCAGTCATAATGAATTAAAATGCTAACTCAAGGCAACACTAATGTTTAAGAAGAAATTGTGTATCATACTAAATGGCTTATACAAAAACATATACAAGTTGATATATCTGATTGGGTTATTTACTTCAACAAATTTCTGAAAGTTGAAAGTTGTTAAACATCTAGATCCTGGTGACTGATAGACTTCGATAACTTTATCATTATCAGTAAATGTTAATAACTATATTTAGATAACATAATCGTTATCATCAGTTAGATCTATTTAGGTATGCTGGTATGTTTACCTTCGTCTAGTCTGTATCTGATCAACTGAAACTTTATACAAAAACAACAACAATATCAAATAAAATTTCTTAATTGCAGGTAAGATATTTCTCTGTATAATATAACTTGTAAGCAGTTTTATTGTTATTTTTGAAAGATTCGTAAGTTTTCAAAAGATAATGGTTAAAAATATCAAAACTCGGGTATTTATTTTCCTAGACACAAAACAAGTGTTTATTATTTGTGTCGTTTTTAGTTTATACCGACACCCCAACACAAACGTGTAATGCGGTGCCCAAGGCATGGGTATACCTTGAGAGTGTCAACCCAATCACTTTGGAGGGTGCCGGGCTTTATGGGCTTACCGCTTTCCTAAATCTAAAAAAAGAAATGACATGGCACCTGATGGCGAGGCCCGGATTTTCATTAATTGTTAGGGTAGTGTCAGGGTAGTGTCAGGGTAGTGTCAGGGTACTGTCAGGGTAGTGTCAGGGTACTGTCAGGATACTGTCAGGGTAGTGTCAGGATACTGTCAGGGTAGTGTCAGGGTACTGTCAGGGTACTGTCAGGGTACTGTCAGGGTAGTGTCAGGGTACTGTCAGGGGTCGAAGACAGAGGGCCCTCATGGGATTAGGGGAGACATATAGACGTGACCGGATACATTATATAGACCTGACCGGATAAACTATAAAGGAATTACGCCTTACGAAAGTTCTTGCCCTAACTGATAAATGTCTAGTTCGAGGTACGCTCCAGGACGTGTGAGCCATGATTGTTATACAATATGACTTACCGGCTGCCTGAACAGCGTATTGGGCCGTTGAGCAAACCTTTAAACTGGGCCCCTCTTGACAACCACGCTATTGAATTAAATCTAAATGATCTTATAGCATCCGGGTTCTATACTTGTGCCCGGGGCAAGTATTAAGCGAACACATGCGTTAGAACATGCATGTCTTTTTTTAAATGACACTGTTAAATTACGGCTCAATTTAAACACTTCTATATTATTTATTCTCTCTATCACACAGCGATGTCTTCCAAAGTTCACCTCTCCATCGCCATACTTTGTGTCCTACTTATGCTTGGTTTATTGTCCGGCCTTGGGATTTACATCTGGAAAAATGATTTTGATGAAAGCTTGCCAGGACCTCAGACTAAATCTTCAGATATTAAACTAGAAGGATGGGTCAGTGTCCAAATATCTAACGACGGTATACACTTCCACGCTTCAAACATTTCGTCACCCGAGAGTGAAATTTTCAAGGGCGTACTCGGTTTAGGTCTTGATGTCAACTTGGGGAAACCTTGCGACGATGGAGGTGACAAGAATGGGCTGTGTATGCTGTGGGAAGATAGATTCAGGCTGCAGGTGTTTAAAAGTGACGGGATCAGCAGAAAAACAAGGTCAGCGGAAAGTCTCCAGTGTGAGACGGTCATCTGGAGTCCACTACCAAACGTCACGCTAGAGCACTCGCCGAAAGATTGTTTTGATTTAAACCAGTTCTTCTGGTACGGTGGATTTGAAAGTTCAACCCAGATATGGCCAATGAACAACTACGAGAAAAACTTAACTGCTTTCATTACAGCCGATTCTTTTCAAGGCGATTATCTTGGTAGTGCTATAGAGGGGATATTTCTGTCCTCGTCTGGTGTAGGCATTGTTGTTGATCCAAGTACGCCTCTGTACATCAGCGTAAATTCAAGAGGGTCAAGGTATCTCTGTTTGATGGGAAAAGTTGGCAACGATACGCCATTCTTCAATGTACCGCAGCCGTTCTTAAAATACGACGTGTGTCAGTCGAGCGATATCGTACGTCTGTGGAAGAGTATATCCAACGAACATTTACCTAAACCAGCAGGTGTCCCTGCTCATGATCTATTCAGATACCCCATCTGGTGTACATGGGCTATATACAAAGAAAACATTAACCAGTCCACTGTTTTAGAGTATGCCAACATCATCCGAGCCAACAATTTCAGCGTCTCACAGTTGGAGATTGACGATTCATGGACACCGCATTATGGAGATTTCAACTTTACATCGGACAAATTTCCTGACGCTGTTGGGTTGATTAACAATTTAACCAAAATGGACATTCCAGCAACGATATGGATGCATCCCTTCATCAATAATGACTCTAATGCGTTCAGAGAACTTGCCGAAAAAGGTTTTCTTATCAAGAGTTTGGACTCTGAAGAACCACATCTAGTTAGTTGGTGGAGAGGTACAAACATAGCTGGAGTTTTAGACTTTACAAATCCAGAGGCAGTGAAATGGTATCTAGATAAACTGGACTATTTGAAGAAAACGTTCAATGTTACATCATTTAAATTTGATGCTGGAGAATTAGGCTGGATATCAGGAAAATACAGACTAAACAGTTCTTTGATAACACCGAATTATTTAACACAGAAATATATTGAAATGACATTCCAGGCTGACACAGATCAAAGACGCCAAGAGGTCAGGTCAGGTTTCAAAAGTCAGAGTTCAACAATTATGTTAAGAATGTTGGACAGACTTAGTGACTGGAGTCACACTTTTGGAATCAAGACTCTCATCCCATGCTCTCTTGTGTTTGGCATGATGGGATATCCATACGTTCTTCCAGATTTGATTGGTGGAAACGCTTACGGAGAAGGTATGCCTGACCCTGAGTTGTTCATCAGGTGGCTCCAGGCAACTGTATTTATGCCAGTGCTACAATTTTCTATTCCGCCTTGGTTTTATAATGACACAGTCATCGAAATTTCAAAGAAATACATTCAACTTCATGAACAATACGCCGACAAAATAATCAACTTGGCTGAAAATGCCAAAAACACAGGCGAACCTATTAATAGACCATTATGGTGGATAGCCCCGCAGGACGAATACGCCCTTCAAATAGACTCTGAGTTCTTGCTTGGAGATGATCTTCTGGTGGCACCGATTCTGGACAAGGGGTCAACATCACGTGATATTTATTTACCCAATGGTCAGTGGAGAGATGAGCAGAAAGGACAAACACTGCAAGGCGGTGTGTGGATTAAAAATTATTCAGCACCTTTGGACATGCTGCCATATTTTACTAAATTAGATTAACTTGAAAAGCTAGATCAGACGCGGACAAACTACAGGTCGCAGGTCAAGTCTGGCCGTCATGCTGATTGATCCGGCCCGCCATCTGCCTTTTCCCCCACTCCCCCGGCTGGATTGAAATCTATATTTCTGTCTGATTGACTGTCCATTAATGTATATACATACATTATCTAAAATGTTCTATTTGTAATATAAAAAAAAATAATTGTGTTGTTTGAAAGTGCAATTCTTTCATGAGTTCTTTTTGTGATCATGTGAAAGACCCGTGATAGAACTTCTAGTAGAGGGGTGTCTGAAGGAGTATTTGAAATTGAAGTGGTACAGCGACATGCCGACTGTTTTCGTGTTAGTTTAACTAAGTCGATATTGTTAAAATTTAAGTCATCCACAGTTTGATTGAGAAGTACTGAAAGAAGCTTCAAATGATAAACTTTCGATTTTGAGGAATGTATCATGACTCGATACACGACTGAGCCCTTACAGATCTTCACTTTGACCAGGAATGGTTCTGGAGGTCCCAATAGGTCGCTAATACAATTTCTTACAATGCTGTTTGTTTCATTATTCAATTAGGACTAGTTTCCTCTCGGACTCAGTGTTGATACAGTTAACTGTAACTGTTACTGAAATGGCTCTAATAACTGAATAAAGTGATTTCAGTTTACTACTAACTGAAACTGTAATTGAAAAAAACATTTTAACTGTAACTGTAATACTAAGAGAAAAAAAAAATAGTAATAGTAATACTAACTGAAAAATGCGCTATAAAATAAAATTATAGAAATGCGCTACAATATTACATGCTGATGTCAGATCCGGAAGTATTTCCAAAATATTTTCATCTTTACGAATTGAAGCTATCATTCTGGTTTGTGTTTAGTGACTGTGGTATTTAAAAAAAAAATGTTTAAAATAAATTCTGGCCGAAAACAGGAGAATGGCGTCTGGCGTTACTTTAGTCTTAAATAAAGACTAATCACTAGGCTATATTTTTTCTTTACTTAAGTTTAATTATTTCATTGTTTTTAAGTTGTTGTTTTGATAGTTCAGAAAGGTGTGTCTGCGACATGATTGATTGTAAATAGTTTGTGACACTTTAAATGACAGAAAACTTCTTCAATTCAATTATTGACCATATTATAGTGTCGTAATCAAATGCAGTGATGGTTCAGTATTTGGAAAGCTTCTAGTGACTTTTGATTCACTGATAATGCGTTCGGTTCACATTGATTTGGTCTCAGAATATTTTTTCTCTAAGCACAAATGTCACTAATGAAAAATCTTTACTTAGGTCACCATGATATTGTTCACGAATGCAGCGAATGCCATCTGCTATTTTTAAAACATACATCTCATATTATTTGAAGTATCCATCTGAAATCAACAACTGTATTAATAGTTTTATAAACTGATGTCGGTCTTGAAAGTTGGTGCATCTGTTTGCTAGTGACATGGATAAACGTTTGACCTTTGACCCTGTTAGTAAAATCTACAGATACAACCAGAGATACAACCATGGATACAACCAGAGATACAACCATGGACACAACCAAACATACAAGCAGAGATACAACCAGACCAGATATAGAGCCAGAAATACAACTAGAGAGCTACAAGCAGAGCTACAAGCAGAGCTACAAGCAGAGCTACAAGCAGAGCTACAAGCAGAAATACAACCAGAGCTACAACCAGAGATACAACCAGAGATGTTTCATGTACTCACCACATATGTACAACAGAGATGAGCGGACAGCAGACGCGTCCGCTTGCGGACGCAGATCCGCAGACTTTTCCGAATCCGCGGACTGACAGCGGACGCTTCGTATGGTTAAGTTGCGGACTCGCGGACTGAGGCGGATCTTCTTTAGCGTTACCATAAAAAAAATTTCAAGTCATTTAAAAAACTAAATTTCAGTAATGCGGACGCGCGGACTGACTGCGGACCAATGTCTGTAAGATGATTCTGCGGACGCGGACGCGGATCATTGTTAGAAATCCGCGGACGGACGCGGACGCTAAATTCAATCATTTCAAGATCCGCACATCTCTGATGTACAAGCATGAGAAGGTGAGGTGAAATCGGCCAAGAAATTTACTTTTGATATGGGCGAGGGGTGTGTGTAAAGAAATTTTCACGTCAACAAAGTCTTTCTTTTGTAAATTGAACTCCATGAGTTGTTAAAAAAAAACATTCAATAAAATTTTGAACTTAAGGCCAAAAAGTTTGGAAATCATGCGTGGGGGGGGGGGGGGGGGGAAGGTGGACATTTTTTAAATCTTGGAATGGGAGCCCCCCTCACCCCCCATATAAACACACACACACACAACATAATGATCTTAAACATCAAAATGAGCAGGGAGTTCGCCTAGATCAGCGCTTCTCAAACTGTTTCTCAACTTTACCCCACAGGGTACGACAATATGTCCACAGGTACCCCTCAAACGTAACTTTGCTAACAAATGTACATATTATGTGTACCCCGGCATTACCTTTCCCAGTGGCGTACCTAGGGGGGGGGCGGTGGGTGCGGTCCGCACCGGGCGGCACTTTTTATTACTTTTTAGGGGGCGGCAAAAATGTATAGATTAAATTGAAATACCTAAATGAGAGGGCGGCAAAATCGTCTTCCGCCCTGGGCGGCCGATATCCACGCTACGCCGCTGACCTTTCCTGTACCCCTTGGGGTACGTGTACCACCGGTTGAGAAACCGAGGGCCTCGATAGTTGACCAGAAAGGAAATGCATTTTTTCGCATACAAATCGACGAAAACAGAAAATGGTCAAAACCGAAAATGGTCAAAACCGAAAATCATCAAAACCGAAAATCATCAAAACCGAAAATGGTTATACAGAAAGGTATAAAAACTAACTTTTACTGTATGGTAATTCAGAGAGCATTTGAGCAGATTATTGATTAGGAGAATTGAAATTTAAAATGGCCTATTTATTCTGAAACGGTTGATAACAGTCATTACAGTGACCTAGATCAGCGGTCGGTAACCTTTCAGAACTTTAAGATCTACAGGTTAGGGCCGGTCTCAGGCCTAAGGAGGTCCTTCACCCCCCTCCCCCCATTTTCATGGCTAATCAGATGATTGTCATGTAGCTTTCATCAAGAATTGGCGTTAATATTAATTTTAACAATATTTAAAGGTTATAGTCGTTTTATGGTATGTTAACACATTTTAACACTTTTCATGGGTCAGTCGTTTTATGGAACGTTAACAAAGTTTAACACTATTTGAGGATTAGTCGTTTTTATGGGATGTTAACAAATTTTAACACATTTTAGACCTATCCCCTTGTCAAAAAGTGTCCAAATTTAGGTGACACCTCCCCCCCCCCTCTCAGCTCCCGGTAAACCTCCAGTCGCACAGTCCCGAGAGAAATACACAACAGTAAATGAAAAGGAAATAATTTAATGTTTCTTGGGCGGCCCAGTACTATTTGATCCACGGATCGGTACCGGGCATTGGGGACCACTACTGTAGAGCACTAGTGACCAAAGGGTTGTTTTTAAATCTTCGTGAGCTCTTCAACGAGTTTGTGAAACATGGCCAACAACACCTCATGGCCAACAACACCTCATGGCCAACAACACCTCATGGCCAACAACACCTCATGGCCAACAACACCTCATGGCCAACAACACCTCATGGTCAACAACACCTCATGGCCAACAACACCTCATGGCCAACAACACCTCATGGCCAACAACACCTCATCACATGTTTAGATATTATAAAGCAACTGTCATACATTAAAATTCATATCGGCTTACCCACAAATTCTGTTTTTTATCATTGTTATAGCCAGAAACGAAGTGGCTTTTTCACATTCTCTATGCACTCTCGATGTCCATTGATGAAGATTTAACTTTAAGGATTGTACTGCCATTAATATGTTTGCAGTACGATTTTTTCTTTACAATGAACAATGTTACCCTAGACAAAAAAAATTTTAATTTTTCTGAAAATTAATTATAGAAAGGAATTGAAAAATCTGCAAGCAACCATTCTACAGCTCTGGTTCAGGTAAATGCTGATTCACAATATCTGACAAACTGTAGCTCTGGTTCAGGTAAATGCTGATTCACAATATCTGACAAACTGTAGCTCTGGTTCAGGTAAATGCTGATTCACAATATCTGACAAACTGTAGCTCTGGTTCAGGTAAATGCTGATTCACAATATCTGAAAAACTGTAGTAAGAATGGAATGGTAGCCGTCATGTTGCTCCGGGCAGAATCAAAGCAGACGACAGAAAATTTCCCCAATAACACTGGGTTACACAGTTTTTTTGTTCCTCTTGATGTTATTATTGTTTCTGACTGAAATTTTGATATAGATTCCAAATATGTAATCAGTTTTGCTATAGCATCGACGGTTATCAAGATATTTAAGATTTGCTATATTTTGATTTTTTCTATTGTTGCAGCTTAGTTTAGCTTCAGACATAATATCCAAATTTCATAGTTAACTTGTAATCGTTGATATTTAAAGATTGAATTCAAATTTTAATGGCAAGTAGGCAGTGCAAAAACTCTCCTGATAGCTTTTGCTAAGTATGCGGATATTATATCAGTTCGAAAACAAGGTTCGCGATTAGTATTGTAAAAAGGACAAAAATACTACATGGCTTATCGCCTCTACTTCTACTTTGCTTTTGTTCTGATGTGAATGGTTTATTTAACGCTATAGGAATTGAACACGATTCAAGCGGGTGGAGGTTGTTTATAGACAGCTCTACCAGAAGTCTAAAAGCAGTACTGTTGCATAAAGGGAATATTTATCCCTCCATACCTGTAGCACACTCAATACAAATGAAGGAAGATTTTGATAATGTTCGTTATCTGCTTGAACACATTGACTACAAAAAGTATAGATGGGATATATGTGGGGAAAAAGAGGGGAGGGAGAAGAAAAAAAGTAGTGGGGAAGAGGGGAAAGAAAAAAAAGAGGGAGGGAAAAGGAAGGAAGAAGAAAAGGAAAAAAGGGGAAAAGAGGGAGGAGTGGGGAAAGAAAAAAAGAAGAAAAAGAGAAAAAAGGAGGAAGGGACAAGGAAAAAAGAGAAACAGGAAAAAAAAGAGGGGAAGAAAAAAGAGGAAGAAGAGGGAAAGGAGGAGAAAAAAAAGAAAAAAAAGAAGAAAAAGAAGAAAAGGGATGCCGTATGTCCCTCAAAATGCATTATCTTCATTCACACATAAACTTTTTTCACGGGAATTTGGGAAGCACAAGCCAAGAGCATGGTGAACGCTTCCACCAAGTCATTATGAGGATGGAGCAGAGGTACCGAGGGTACTGGGACAGTGCTATGATGGTTAATTATATCTGGTCAATTGTCCGACGTGATGGTACTGAACACAAGCGTAAATGTCGTTCTTCGCAGCATTTTTAGAGATCCAAGTTTAAACTGACTTAGCTTTTATCTATGACATTTGTAATGTATCATGATCATGATATGCAAATATATCATTACTAACAATTTGTGGCAATTGAACATTGCTTTGTGTTAAAATGTTTCGAATAAAAGAATTCTGCAGCTAGCTATATAACTATATTGCCATTATAAAAGCTTAAATCATGAGATTGTTGATATCTTGGGAATGGTCGCTGATAGAGAAAAACTGATTACAGATTTGAATTCAGCATCAAAAAAAAATCTATTAGTAACTTTTAAAAAATTCAGAGGAACAAAATTTTTTATTTTTAATTTGTAACCCAGTGTAATAAATAATTGATACCCCCCACTTGATTCCCCCCCCCCTTTTACCCTCAGTTCAAAGTTCACAATCTATTGATGATTTATTGATGGACCCTTGATGAATGCTCATCTCGTCACAGGCGACCTTAATGGTTTACTCAATACATGGGACACAGACAGCAGGCCGGGTTAAGTCCCTTACATGCCACATACACCATTGGTGCCCCTCCCACTTTTCCTCCTACATTATTTGCTAAAAAGTGGATATTTTATAGTCTTCAATTTCTTACATGTTAAAACATGTATCGTAAAGGCAATATTGACAGTCTTGCATCTCCTTTACAAATGTGACACGTCTTACAACTTTGCCCGACACTAATAGTGAATAAACTCCTTCAGTGACTGGAATGCGTTTATCGTTAACTGAGGATTTTAATATCTTATCTGATGAATAGAGAAACGCAGACATATACAATCATACACTGATGACATTGACCTATATAGCTAACAGTACACAATCAGACAAGACCACTTGACATATAAACTCGAAACTACATGATCCTCACAATGCTACTGTCTCGATTTATTTATTTTTTGTCAATATAAACTCCACACTACCTCATAAACTTTCAATTTTTCTGTTCATCTATTCAGAAAGACCGTTTTATCAAAACCAGCTGTGTAGTTTTGAACACAAATAAATTTAAAAGTAAATATTTGCTTCATATCAAGGTGTACTCAACATGAACTTGTAATAAACAGATATATATTTTTTTAGTATCAGGAAGATTACTGTATTATAAACCATTATTATTTATATATTTTTCTGAGTATTGATGATGAACATAAGATTGACAGATGGATAGAGCCAGAGCCTAGAATTTTATTCGCCCGTGGGTGCGGAAAAGGGCTCACTTGAGGTAGCATGTACCAAGATCAAGGTCTTTGAGCAAACTCGGTGGTTCTCGGGTTGGGACAATGGGGTGACGGGTAGAAATATCCGAAGTCGAATGTAGTGCCCGTCCAAAACTGACCCGTGGTGTGGGCTCAGGAGGATTGAGCAGGCACTAATTGCCCAGTTTCGTACTGGACATTGTCCTTTAGGTGCGTACTTTGGGAGGTTGAGGCTCAAAAATGTCGATTCCCTTTGACGCCACTGCAGATAAGTTAAGGAAACCGAGGATCATGTGCTTTTTTTAGTGCCCCGGGCTGGCGGACCACAGGGTGGACCAGTCGGGTAGCTTGCTGGCCATTGGCCTTTAGGGCAGTTCCCAGATGTTGAGGGACACAGCGAGTTTGATCTCACGGGCTCTAAGAGACTAAGTCTCAGCCAGCAGTTATCACTGAGAGAGAGAGAGAGACAGAGAGAGAGAGAGACAGAGAGAGAGAGAGAGAGAGAGAGAGAGAGAGAGAGAGAGAGAGAGAGAGAGAGAGAGCATAGAATGTAAGCCACTCAATGTAATACCTGACATTTGTAACATTAAATTTAGTTATAACCTTTCTTTCTAAAGAATAGACTGTTACCTATAATTGTTTAGATTGGTTGATTGGTGTTAGCCTAATATTGGAGTCATTTAGTTAATGGAAGTTCTTATCTGAAGTTTAGTCAGGTCATGTGTGTTTTATTTTTAGCAACCGTGATCTATTAAACATATGAACCAAAAAAAACCCCATAAATAAAGGCTCTCTAAGAAATTATCCGCAACCATCACAACAAGCTTAGTTTATTTCAATCGGTTTAATGGGTTCGCGATTCAGACAAAATAGGGCCACATTTTAAATCATTGGTCTGTGGCGTGGAGCTGGTCTGTCAATGTCCCCATGGTTAATTTTTGTTTTTAAATTGATCGTCTTTATTTCTGTATAATGTTTACTTCTGAATAATGTTTGCTTCTGTATAATGGTTTTTCATAATAATGTTCTGCTTCTTGTATAATGTTTGCTTCTGTATGTTAATGTTTGCTTCTGTATAATGTTTGCTTCTGTATAATGGTTACTTCTGTATAATGTTTACTTCTGTATAATGTTTGCTTCTGTATAATGGTTACTTCTGTATAATGTTTGCTTCTGTAATAGTTACTTCTGAATAATGGTTACTTCTGTATAATGTTTGCTTCTGTATAATGGTTACTTCTGTATAATGGTTACTTCTGTATAATGTTTGCTTCTGTATAATGGTTACCTCTGTTAAGAAAATAAATAATGTTTGCTTCTTGTATAATGTTTGCTTCTGTATAATGTTTGCTTTGAATAATGGTTACTTCTGTATAATGTTTGCTTCTGTATAATGGTTACTTCTGTATAATAGTTACTTCTGTATGATGTTTGCTTCTGTATAATGTTTGCTTCTGTACAATGTTTACTTTTGTCTAATGATTACTTCTGTTTCCCTCTATCTTTATTTGTTTGTTTTGTTTTTGCTCAGAATGTTGTCACCTCCATCAGCTAACTACGTGAGTGGCCTACTGCTTGCCTTGCTCACACTTAGCGTATCGTCGGGTCTGGGATATGATATCTGGCAGATGAACAGCAATGATCAAACGTCTTCTGTGATTGAGTCAGTACTAGCTGCAGGTCCATGGGCCAAATTCAAAACGTCCGCTGATGGAATAACCCTGACAGCACACAGACGTTGGACAGAGTTAATTAGTCCAGTCAAAGGTCATCTCGCACGAAACTTCAATACAAACCAAATGATGGAATGTAAAATGAGTGAAAATAGCAAGAAAGATGGTTTCTGTTTAGAATGGAAAGTCGGATTTAGACTGGAAGTTTTTCGTCATTTTAATAAAAGACATAAGCATTTCGGAACAAAACT
The DNA here is from genome assembly GCA_021962125.1 of Bulinus truncatus. NCBI lineage: Eukaryota > Metazoa > Mollusca > Gastropoda > Planorbidae > Bulinus > Bulinus truncatus. The sequence goes on from JAGDYQ010000014.1 coordinate 3,455,524, forward strand.
AGATTTTGAATGCAGTACTGTCTACTGGAAGCCGCCTGCTAACTCAAGCGTAAAGGAAAGCCCAGAAGACTGCTTCGATTTGTCACAATTTTCATGGTTCGGTGGTTTTGAAGAGTCGTATCAATCATGGCCAATGAATGGCTACAACATCAACTCGTCTGCTTTCATCACGGCCGATAGTTACATGGGTCGAACCTTCGGCAGTGTGATCGAAGGAGTATTTTTATCCTCTTCAGGGTTCGGCATCATCGTTGATGAGACAACCCCGTTGTACGTCAGCATCAATCAGAACCAGATGCCCCTCCTCTGTTTGAAAGGGAGGGTAGGGGACCCAACCTTTCCTTAAGTATGACATGTGCTTGTCAAAGAACTTACTCAGTTTATGGAAAGGAATCTCCGCTAACCATCTACCGAAACCAACTCTGGTACCGTCATTTGACATTTTTCGGTATCCCATTTGGTGTACTTGGGCTGTTTACAAAGAAAAAATAAACCAAGATATCGTAGTGAATTATGCCAAGATCATCAGAGCACACAATTTCAGTGTTTCGCAACTAGAGATTGACGACTCGTGTACTCTTCACTATGGAGATTTTAATTTTACAACAGACCGCTTTCCTAATGCAGTCGAGACGATACAAAATTTGACAGATTTGGGCATTCCCGCAACTGTTTGGGTTCATCCATTTTTCAATAAGGACTCCGACGCATTCAAAGAGCTCGCGGGTAAAGGGTTCCTCGTGAAGGACTTTGATTTGGATGATCCCCACACAGTGAGCTGGTGGAGATCTCGACACAACGCTGGGATTCTAGATATGACCAATCCAGATGCAGTGAAGTGGTACCTAGACAGGTTGGATTACTTGAAAAAAACGTTCAACGTTACATCGTTCAAATTTGACGCTGGGGAGGCGATTTGGTATCCGGGAAAATATAAACTGAAGAACAAAGTTACGAACCCAAATTACTTGTCCAGGAAATATATAGAACTTGCTCTGCAGAGTGACCTAGACCAGAGGCGGCAGGAGATGAGGGTGGGCTTCCGGAGCAAAAACTTGACATTGATGCTGCGTCTTATAGACAGACAGAGTGACTGGAGCCACACTTTAGGTATCAAGACTCTGATCCCCGCCGCACTTGTGTGTGTTTGGCATGATGGGATACCCTTACATTCTCCCAGATATGATTGCTGGAAATAACTACCTAACTGGCTCTTCGGATCCAGAGCTTTTTATACGGTGGCTGCAGGCCAGCATCTTTCTGCCTATGATACAGGTGTCTATACCACCGTGGTGGTTCAACGACTCGGTGGTTCAGCTGACTAGGTGCTACCTCCACCTCCATGAGGAGTACGCCTATGTAATAATCGAGCTGGCGCTGAACGCCGTGAAAACTGGCGAGCCTATAATTAGACCTCTGTGGTGGATCGCTCCTGATGATGACGCAGCTATTGCCATAGATTCAGAGTTTCTGCTGGGAGATATCTTGCTCGTGGCTCCGGTGCTGGAGAAAGGAGCGGTGTCACGTGACATCTATCTGCCCAGTGGAGTGTGGAGAGACGAGCAGACAGGATCGCTGATACGTGGCGCCATTTGGTTATATGGTTACCATGCACCTCTTGATGTGTTGCCATATTTTAAAAGAACAGACTAGTATCAATATGTTAGAACAGCCTAGAATCACTATGTTAGAACAGCCTAGTATCACTATGTCAGAAAGCCTAGTGTCACTATGTTATAACAGCCTAGTATGACTATGTTAGAACAGCCTAGAATCGCTATGCTAGAACAGCCTAGTATCAAAAATGTATTGAAACTTAACTCTTAAATCTTAAGTCTCTACAAAAAAATGTGTGTGTGGGGGGGAATAATAGATAAAAGATGAGAATTGAAATAAACGACAATTTTTTTCATCAATAAAGCCTTTCGAAAAAAAGACTGTTGTTACTGTTTGGAGTTGTTTTACCGTTACTTAAAATGTTTAACATGACTAAACAATTGGAGGGTGGGGGGGGGGTCAGAAATTTCCCGGTTGTTTAAGATTATTAATGCTCATTATTGCAAGCAATAGCCTTGAAATATTTTTCCAGGGAGGTTATATATGTTCCTTTGCCCAGTTCCCAAAAGTTCCTTTGCCCTAAGTCTCGTAAAAGTTAGTTCACATATGGAGCAAAAAAATTCATTTGCAAATGTCACACAGACGTTCCCATGTCTGCGGCCCCTAGAAGTAGCTCTTCTTAGAAGTCCCAATGTATTACCTCCCGAAAGTGATTTTATTTGACCTTAGCTGAATTTCTAGTGCGACAAAACAATTTTGGGTAGGGGTGGGGGGGCAAAGATTATTTGGAGGGCCCAAGATATATAGGCGGTATATTTGGGGATCATAGGCAAAGGTACATAAGGTGTTAGGCAAACACACTGTCAAGGCCACCCTTGCTAATTCAAAGCCAATATTTTTCTTTACCTCTGAAAACCTCCCCCAATTTTAAGTCGCCTACCGCAGATTACTTACATTTCCTTTCCTTCCAGCAACCAGTAATGTAAACTGGCACTGTGTGTACTTCTGAAAAAAATGAGTAGGAAGGAATCTGGAGAGCTTGGAATGTAGTTATCACATATGGGACTATCCTTTTCAACGAGAATTATTGTATTCGAAAATATTTCTTGATAATTTTATTATTTACATCCATTCGTCTTTTAACAAGTCCGTACTATGTCGTGATGTCAGCGTCCATTCTATTGGAAATTATCCAGTTGAAAGCTTCATTCCAGTCTGTCCTATCAGCAAAAAAGTATTTCCATTTGGCCAAACAACCCAATAACGTTTTGTCTCTATATGATAATATATAATAACTACTAAAAAGACCAAAAACAATAAAGCACTAGGAGAAGATAACATAAATGCTGAGTTACTCAAATATGGAGGACACACACTACACTTAGAAATACACAGGATGGTCAATAAAATACGGAAAGAAGAGATAATGCCAACAGAATATGGAAACAGCCTTAACAGTTCCACTCCACAAGAAAGGTTCGAAAATTAACTGCAAACAACTACAAAGGAATCTCACTTCTCAACACCGTTTACAAAATACTAACAAAAGTAATTGCCTGCAGCATATGGAATTTCAGTGAAACTGTATTAGGTGACTATCAATGTGGTTTCAGGCATAACAGAACAACCACGGACCATATCTTTCCCCTTCAAAACACTCTAGAAAAATGTTATGAACATAATATACACCTATACCAGCTTTACATAGATTTCAGATTGGCATATGACAGTATCAAAAGAAATTATCTTTAAAAAACATTGCTGGAGTTGTGTATCCCCAACAAGCTCATTATACTAGTATGTATCACATTAAACAACTCAAGAAGCAAAGTGAAAATACAAGGGGATAATTTAAAGTAAACCAAGTACTTAGACAAGGAGACTTCCTTTCTTGCGTACTATTCAACTTAACCCTAGAAAAAGTCATAAGAAACGTCCAGTTAGATAAGCGAGGACAGTAACACATTACCTCAGAAGTAAAAAAACAAAGTCTATGAAAACAGGAACAATATTTACAGAACCCATCCAGTACCTTGCATATGCTGATGACATAACATTGATAGGAAACCAAAGCAAGGATATAGCAAAAGCATTCATAGAATTAGAAACAGCAGCTCAGAAAGCAGGTTTAACAGTAAACGAATCAAAGACTCAATACATGCTACTACAAAGAAATGAAAAAGAAGGAAAAGAAAAATCATTCAAAATAAGTGATAGAGCATTTGAAAGAGTAGAAAACATTAATTACCTGGGATCAACCATTAGTGAGAAAAACGATATAATGATAAAGATCAAAACAGAAGTAGAAAACAGAATATATCATACACTTCATAAAATACGGAAAAACAGACAGATCTCCAGAAAACTTAAAAAAAAATATACACCCACTGAGAAAAAGCCTAAAGGCAGAACAAGAAGCAGATGGTTAGAGGAAGTAGAGAAAGACCTTAAAGCCATAGGAGTGAGAGTATGGAGGAAGAAGACAATGGATTGGGAAAAGTGGAGAACAGTTGTATGGCATGCCAGGGCCCTAAATGGACTTTCATCACAAATTGAGAATAAATTATTGAACAACTTTAAAATGCTGAATGTTTAAAATACACTGACACATATTCTTTTTAAATATTCAATAGATGTCTAATTATGTGAAACATATTCAAAGCCACAACAATCTAATATAATAATAGTAGACTGAAGTCTTTTTGTCTGTGTTAGATCAACAGTGAGAATAAGATGAGGAATAGGGTTTCTGTTGAAATATGAATCATGGCTTCTAGCCTGCGTCTCGATTCAATTAATGTTTAAAAAAAAACGTGCTTATTTAGATTTAGTATTGGATATAAGCTAGGAAAATATTAACATATATATAACACATATCCCTTTGCCCCACCAGTGTCGGTGTGTGTGAAGTCCCTCTAAGGAAGTCCTGCTGTTTACTGCACCGCCTTTCTTCCCGTCGCCCACCTGTGTGTCGGTGTCGCCGGCTAATATACCGACACCGCTGTCAGTGTCAGCCACAATATTGGCCGAGACACCAGTCATTACGGGACTAATAATAGCTAATGAATATAATTTAACTATTAAACTTCTTATCAAACACAAACCCCAGTCCCTTTGGTAAACTAGTGGCAACGGCACACATACCAACACGCTTTTCCTCTCTTGAAAATTCAAGGCCAAAAATATTTGAGCACGTGTACTATGTATGAAAACCACACATCACACGACTTTGTAACGTAATAGCCATTCGCCTAATAGAATCATTTTGGGATAGATGTATTCCCCAATACATCTTATAATAGAATCATATTGGGACAGATGTATTTTCCAATACATCTTATAATAGAATCATATTGGGATAGATGTATTCCCCAATACATCTTATAACAGAATCATATTGGGACAGATGTATTCCCCAATACATCTTATAATAGAATCATATTGGGACAGATGTATTCCCCAATACATCTTATAATAGAATCCTATTGGGACAGATGTATTCCCCAATACATCTTATGATAGAATCATATTGGGATAGATGTATTCCCCGTCTTCTTTGTGGAAGAGCCCGAATGAGAGACGGTTTCCTCAATACTTTTTGAAAAAAGCGCTAGATATTCTAGACGCCTGACATTGGCTGGGTGCGACAATGTTGAGATTTGCAGTTCTTTTGATACTATCTGTTACTATTAAAACTGTTATTATTAAAACTGTTTGTTATTATTAAAACTGTTTGTTATTATTAAAACTGTTTGTTATTATTAAAACTGTTTGTTATTATTAAAACTGTTTGTTATTATTAAAACTGTTTGTTATTATTAAAACTGTTTGTTATTATTAAAACTGTTATTATTAAAACTGTTTTTGTTAAAACAGTTATTTTGTTTTTTTCTATGTTATCCCTTTGATTTTGAGCAAAATGAAGTGCAGAATTCATATTTTTGTAACCACGGGATATGAAATTAATGTCAAGTACCCATTTAAATTTGGGTGACCTTACACCTAACTTGACTGAAAAAATTCCCTAGCTCCTCACCGAGGAATTAGTAGTTCTGTATAACTGGTTCAGCTTCACTCGACTCAGCTGTTTTTCAAGACAGCCTAAACAAAGTCAAACCATTGGTGCACAGCAACTGTCAAGGTAGGTTTTCACACAGTGTAAGAAAGAGCTATGAAAAGTACACATCAAAAACTAGTTCAACTTCAATTTCCCACATTATAAAAGGCACAATTTTAACACTTTTTGCACCCTCCTGCCAATCCCACTTGTTAACAAGTGTTAAACTTTTCGGTGCCCCCCCCCCAACCAGTGAAATAAAGTCAAACTTTTAATCCCCCTTCCCTTCTTAAAAATACAAATTTATGAAAATGAAAACAAAAAAAATAAAGAATCAACGACCTGTTGACGACTCCTATGAGGGTATCCTTGGCTTGTCGCTAAGAGTATGAGGGCTGACTCAATGATGACTCGTATTTGTATTTATGTTTCTACCACACAGTCTCACCAGTAATTAAACGTAAAACAAGGGACGATGATCAATTCAACAAGTCGTGTGTACAACACCAAGATATATTTATTTATACAAAGGCACCAGTCCGTAACAGGGATCTGGTGACTTATCATAAGCAAAGATAATCCAAACTGCAGAAAAAAATAATCCAATATAAAATGAATAAGGTGAACAATGACGTTATCACTAGTTAACTCTCTCTCTATATTTCCTTCTCACTTCTCTCAAACAGAGAGAGACACATCAATCGACTCGCTATCACTCAGTCGAATTGCGACTACACACGACCCGGCTCACCGGTCCAATGTCGTTAAAACTATCTTACATTCCTCATATCACTTTTCCCACGTGACCCCTAGCCAATCAATTATAATATCTGTTTCTGTCAAATCAGGGGTGGAGCTTCGATGGGGAGGGGGAGAAGTACGTCTTACCGACAAAGACAGAAGTAACTGGACATCCGTCCCTTTGTCGGCTTTGAACAGGAGCCCAGTGGTCAGAGAGAATTCCCCGTGGAATGTAACGTATCTCTGCCAACCGTGGTTTTTGGTTCGTCGACGGAGACTCCGCCGACCACCTGGTCTATGACGCAATTACGGGGGTAGGGTAAAAAGGGTGGAGAACTTGAGGACGGGAATGTATACGGCTATACATTGTATAATATGTGTATTAATGTTATTTAGGGGTGGCTGGATGAGTCAAGGGTCTGAACAAAGGGAATGGTTTCGACAGATTAGTCACAACCCGTGACACGACCCCCCCCCCTTTTTTTTCTCAAATAATAAATTTCAAACTCCGCCCTCTAGCTGTAATCACTGAAATCTAATTCGACTAATATAACATACTACGCCCTCTAGCTGTAATCACTGAAATCTAATTCGACTAATATAACATACTCCGCCCTCTAGCTGTAATCACTGAAATCTAATTCGACTAATATAACATACTCCGCCCTCTAGCTGTAATCACTGAAATCTAATTTGACTAATATAACAAAATCAACGATTCCCCTTCCATATACATTGGGTTTCAACAAAAACTGGAATCCATCTTCAACCATCAAATATTTTTTTAACAGTGTGAGGATCTTCGGTGATTTATTTGTATATTATTGGGTTCACCATAATCCGGCCACCACACTATCCGATAAAGAGTATTTACTCGCAATAAGCTGAACGATTATATATAGTTTTAGTAATATACTGCAATATCTTTTTTTTTTATTAATAAAAAACTGAAATAAGAATATTTCAATATTAAAAATAGCTCATTTTATCAGTTTATTAACGCAATCAATTATTACATAAAGATGTATGGACTATCATTCTAAACCAGGACCGGCGAGTAGGCACACAGTTAGAATTGAAAATGGTATATATATATATATATATATATATATATATATATATATATATATATATATATATATATATATATTTGAGCGCGTTAATAATTAATACAAATAATAGCATATCTATCTACTCGAAGTGGCCCCAAAGGGGGCCCTACATTTTGACTTGATCTTGGAGCCTGGTTCATTGTGGCCTCTAGTGTTGAACTCCACTAGCACACTTGCACAGTCAGGCTTCAACAGATCTGAGAACGGTAATATTGGGTTTACTTATTAATGTAATGAAATTATGTTTTTTGAAATAAACTTTTTTTAATAAAACATATTACTTAATTGGTTAATTACACAGAGTGATACAAGAACTTATAACAATAACAGGTGTGATGTATTTGAATAATGGACTTTAGTTTATCAGGTACCGTGATATTTTTGTTTTACGCAGGTAATGTGCGTGTTTGTTGTGAAGGAGTTAAATATAATATTGTTTTGGTTTTATTTGTACATGTGTGTTTAATAACATTTTTTAATTGACTAGAGATTTTACATTTTTATGCAGTATGTGACGTAGTGAAACGTCACTTGTCACTTACTTAGATACAAGCCTTGGAGATTTTTGCTTAGTCACTTACTTGAGCTTGAACTAAGAGGTTGTGTTTAGTTTTCTCTATGAGAGTCAGTTTAATAGTCAAGTATGATTGAGCATGTTTTCTACTTTAATGTAATAAATGTGTAATTGAATCAGCTGTGCAGCCTTGAGACTTTCATTTATATTATGATATGTTTGTGAGTATTTGTGTTGAACATACGAAACAACACCACGCTACCATACGCCTCCAAGTTTATGCTATTTATCTACATCAAAGCAAAACCTCACACCCTTACATGTGTGTGTTACTTAACACATGAGCCGTTGGTCATAGGAAAGTGGTTTGAGTTAAATCTCATTACAGTTGAACACGTAGTTGTATTTCTCCAGTTTGTAATTTAAACCTCATTACAGTTGAACACGTATATATATTTCTCCAGTTTGTGGGTTAAAACTCATTACAGTTGAACACGTATCTATATTTCTCCAGTTTGTGGGTTAAACCTTATTACAGTTGAACACGTATCTATATTTCTCCATATAATATTAAATGTGTATAAACTCTGAAGATTGAATGAGCTAAAACATTTATCACATATCTACATAAAAATGATTTTCTCTCTATTAATGTGTTCTTCCATTTTTCACCGATATCTTTGAAATCAACCAATCAGAATGCCTGTTTTAGAACCTCTGTACACAATTTCAAGTGAGCTTAACAATCTCATCTTTTTTACATTTGTGAATAATTTGTTATACCGGCCTTTTGGGATGCTCTTACTCCAGTTCTTAATAAACTCTCTTTTGATAGAGTTAAATGTATTCGTTTGATCAACAGCGCGAAACAATGAAATGATTCAAGACGTTCATTTTTAAAAAATGTGTATTCTGTTCAGCCTGTAGTAGACTCAGTCAACTACGAGATGGAGCCTTTCTTTTGGAATAAATTTCATTTAAAAGGAAAACATTAAGTTACTTTTTGCTAAACACTTAGCCACTCATACTAAAGGAGAATCATATTCTAGGAGGCTTAACGAGTATTTCTCTGATAAAGTAAAACCAGTACAAAAATGTTCTATCAATTACAAAGTAGACATTTATTCTAAAAGCATAATGGATTCAGAAATGTATATATATATATAGTCATACAATACAACTGAACCATTCATTCTTCATGTTCTGTAGAGTCACATTTCTTCTTCCACTAGACCAATGATTCTCAAACTTGTTTTCGCTCACATCCCTCATTTCGTAACACAAATATAGCTCATCACCCACACACACACACACAAATATAGCTCATCCCCCACACACACACACAAATATAGCTCATCACCCACACACACACAAATATAGCTCATCACCCACACACACACAAATATAGCTCATCACCCACACACACATACAAATATAACTCATCACCCACACACACACACACACAAATATAGCTCATCACCCACACACACAAACACAAATATAGCTCATCACCCACACACACACACAAATATAGCTCATCACCCACACACACACACACAAATATAGCTCATCACCCACACACACACAAATATAGCTCATCACCCACACACACACAAATATAGCTCATAACCCACACACACATACACACACAAATATAGCTCATCACCCACACACACACACACAAATATAGCTCATCACCCACACACACACACAAATATAGCTCATCACCCACACACACACAAATATAGCTCATCAGCCACCCACACACACAAATATAGCTCATCACCCACCCACACACACAAATATACCTCATCACCCCCCACACACACACACAAATATAGCTCATCACCCACACACAGACAAATATAGCTCATCACCCCCACACACACACAAATATAGCTCATCACCCACACACACAAACACAAATATAGCTCATCACCCACACACACAAATATAGCTCATCACCCACACACACACACACAAATATAGCTCATAACCCACACACACATACACACACAAATATAGCTCATCACCCACACACACACACACAAATATAGCTCATCACCCACACACACACACAAATATAGCTCATCACCCACACACACACAAATATAGCTCATCACCCACCCACACACACAAATATAGCTCATCACCCACCCACACACACAAATATAGCTCATCACCCACCCACACACACAAATATACCTCATCACCCCCCCAACACACACAAATATAGCTCATCACCCACACACAGACAAATATAGCTCATCACCCCCACACACACACAAATATAGCTCATCACCCACACACACAAACACAAATATAGCTCATCACCCACACACACACACACACAAATATAGCTCATCACCCACACACACAAACACAAATATAGCTCATCACCCACACACACACACAAATATAGCTCATCACCCACACACACACACACAAATATAGCTCATCACCCACACACACACAAATATAGCTCATCACCCACACACACACACACAAATATAGCTCATAACCCACACACACATACACACACAAATATAGCTCATCACCCACACACACACACACAAATATAGCTCATCACCCACACACACACAAATATAGCTCATCACCCACACACACACAAATATAGCTCATCACCCACCCACACACACAAATATAGCTCATCACCCACACACACACACAAATTAGCTCATCACCCACACACACACACAAATATAGCTCATCACCCACCCACACACACAAATATAGCTCATCACACACATACACACACAAATATAGCTCATAACCCACACACACATACACACACAAATATAGCTCATCACCCACACACACACAAATATAGCTCATCACCCACACACACACACACAAATATAGCTCATCACCCACACACACACACACAAATATAGCTCATCACCCACACACACACACACAAATATAGCTCATCACCCACACACACACACACAAATATAGCTCATCACCCACACACACACACACAAATATAGCTCATCACCCACACACACGCACACAAATATAGCTCATTACCCACACACACACAAATATAGCTCATCACCCACACACACACAAATATAGCTCATCACCCACACACACATACAAATATAGCTCATCACCCCACACACACACACACACAAATATAGCTCATCACCCACACACACAAACACAAATATAGCTCATCACCCACACACACACAAATATAGCTCATCACCCACACACACACACACACACAAATATAGCTCATAACCCACACACACATACACACACAAATATAGCTCATCACCCACACACACACACACAAATATAGCTCATCACCCACACACACACACAAATATAGCTCATCACCCACACACACACAAATATAGCTCATCACCCACCCACACACAAATATAGCTCATCAGCCACCCACACACACAAATATAGCTCATCACCCACCCACACACACAAATATACCTCATCACCCCCCCACACACACACACAAATATAGCTCATCACCCACACACAGACAAATATAGCTCATCACCCCCACACACACACAAATATAGCTCATCACCCACACACACAAACACAAATATAGCTCATCACCCACACACACACAAATATAGCTCATCACCCACACACACACACACAAATATAGCTCATCACCCACACACACACAAATATAGCTCATCACCCACACACACACAAATATAGCTCATCACCCACCCACACACACAAATATAGCTCATCACCCACCCACACACACAAATATAGCTCATCACCCACCCACACACACAAATATACCTCATCACCCCCCAACACACACAAATATAGCTCATCACCCACACACAGACAAATATAGCTCATCACCCCCACACACACACAAATATAGCTCATCACCCACACACACAAACACAAATATAGCTCATCACCCACACACACACACACACAAATATAGCTCATCACCCACACACACAAACACAAATATAGCTCAACACCCCACACACACACAAATATAGCTCATCACCCACACACACACACACAAATATAGCTCATCACCCACACACACACAAATATAGCTCATCACCCACACACACACACACACAAATATAGCTCATAACCCACACACACATACACACACAAATATAGCTCATCACCCACACACACACACAAATATAGCTCATCACCCACACACACACAAATATAGCTCATCACCCACCCACACACACAAATATAGCTCATCACCCACACACACACACAAATTAGCTCATCACCCACACACACACACAAATATAGCTCATCACCCACCCACACACACAAATATAGCTCATCACACACATACACACACAAATATAGCTCATAACCCACACACACATACACACACAAATATAGCTCATCACCCACACACACACAAATATAGCTCATCACCCACACACACACACACAAATATAGCTCATCACCCACACACACACACAAATATAGCTCATCACCCACACACACACAAATATAGCTCATCACCCACACACACACACAAATATAGCTCATCACCCACACACACACACAAATATAGCTCATCACCCACACACACACACACACACAAATATAGCTCATTACCCACACACACACAAAAATAGCTCATCACACACACACACAAATATAGCTCATCACCCACACACACATACAAATATAGCTCATCACCCACACACACACACACACACAAATATAGCTCATCACCCACACACACAAACACAAATATAGCTCATCACCCACACACACACACAAATATAGCTCATCACCCACACACACACACACAAATATAGCTCATCACCCACACACACACAAATATAGCTCATCACCCACACACACACACACACAAATATAGCTCATAACCCACACACACATACACACACAAATATAGCTCATCACCCACACACACACACACAAATATAGCTCATCACCCACACACACACACACAAATATAGCTCATTACCCACACACACACAAATATAGCTCATCACCCACCCACACACACAAATATAGCTTATCACCCACCCACACACACAAATATAGCTCATCACCCACCCACACACACAAATATACCTCATCACCCACACACACACAAAACCACAACCTAACTTTTAATATATATTTTATGAACAAATAGGAAAGGCAAATTTTATAACTAATTTTTTGAGTATCCCATAATTTCTAAATTGTAAGATTTTGTTGTAAATAAAAGAAAAAAAAATGGAGCACGAAAAAACGAAATGATTTACCATGTCAATGTAGACATACAGAGTGACAATATGTCAATGTAGACATACAGAGTGACAATATGTCAATGTAGACATACAGAGTGAAATATGTCAATGTAGACATACAGAGTGATAATATGTCAATGTAGACATACAGATTGACAATATGTCAATGTAGACATGCAAAGTGAAATGATAAAATGAAAACGACATAAAATAAAACATACAAATATATTTATTTAATTTTCATATCTCCCATATTCCAAATTAGACTTTAGAGATCGGTGAACTTGGTGCAGAGAAACAATTAATAATCATAAATCGTCACACTGAACTACTTGCAGTCGGTTTCTCTTACAAAAAGATTGGCGTCTGCACTAAATTTACTTTCGACGAAATATGTTGGTATAAAGGCCGTTTTGTACTATATATATATATATATATATATATATATATATATATATATATATATATATCCCATAATCCAGGATACAGAATAGGTATCTGTTTCTGTAGCCAGAGCAGCTCATAATCGAATTTAAATTCAATTTGTTGTTATACATGTGTTGATCGATTCCTCTAACAAAAATAAAAGTTTTATTATTTTTGTTTCCGCACCTAAACAAAATAATTCCAAACGACAGGAATTAAAAAAAATGGTTTGGTGTCTTTGATTCAATTCTAGTTGCAGACCTCCAGGTATTGATTGTGAGTGATCACATCTTTAGACTGATTTTATGTAGTAAATGTGGAAACTGGATGAATTCCTTTCGTGTCAAATTACTTGTATACATAAGAAGTTTTTGTTATAAAATCAGAAAAAGAAACATTTTTCTTATTAAATTGAACTCATCACCTTGGATTTACTTCATTAAATTTCTTAAATATATTCGTAAATATGCAATATAATTTTTAATGAAATCAACTGAGTTATACAGCCACATCTATGTTTAAATCAGTTTGGGTTTTACAGCCACATCTATTTAAATCAATTTGGGTTATACAGCCACATTGTTTAAATAGGGTTATACAGCCACATTGGTTTCTCTCTACAAGGCTTCACCAGTAGATCACTAGATTGAACAGGGGTAAAACGAACTACTAGTGGCAGTAAAAATATCCAGTGTTAAAACTTAGCCGAACACCGGGAAAGAAAATGAGCGTAAAGTGGGTGTGTCACCGGGTTTTCGGACTAAATATACAATAAAATGAACTTTAATCTCAACTTTTTAAAGTTTTTTTAGTGAAACATGTGCAAAATTAGACAACGGACTTCCCCTCCAACTTTGGCTGGAAACAAACGTTTAGTTTTAGTACAAATTAATGAAAGCGACTATAGTCGTCGTTAGCAATTTTGCGTAGGAAAAAAACTGCGATTAATGTCGTCCATTGCAGCGAAACTGAGCGACTAAAGTCGTCAATAGCATCGAAAAGGTTAAGATCTAGCCTATTTATGACATCGGTGGTTGAGAAGTACATGTACATTAGGGTTATGACTTTTTTGTAACCTCATATTTACATGGCAAGAAAAGGTGACTTTTAATGAGTGTATAATGACACAAATAACCTTTTCTGAAAATATTTGAAAAACCTTCCCCACCAAACCATAAAACGAATATTATATATTAATATATATAAAACAACACTGTAATGGAAAGTTACATAAGAACAACAAGTGCAATGCATGTAAGCATGAGTATAGAGATGTCCAGAATATGAAATGATAATAAAGGACAGCATAGGAAATATAAATTAAGTTTTATGCTTAATCATTAGTGAGAATAAAACAGTTAATAGTGTCTTTGAAGTCTCACAACGTGTAACAATATCTTGCATTATTTGTATAGCTCTTTCTGCATAGCAGTTACTTCGTTCTATACCAGGTATTGCTTAATCTTCACAGACCCAGTGCCTCAAGAAGTATCTTTCTGCTTCAGTGTATCTATGGAAAACAGGTGCTAAAATCTCTTTTCCTATTTTCCAGTCCTTTTGATCTGAAAACCATACTTCAGACCATGCATGTCCTCGCTATGAAAGTACACACAAGTTCAAATTTCTCGTTTCTATTTTCCGGAATGCCAGAAGTGCTAGTATTGCACTTGAATTCCAACGAGCATTACTTAAAGCCGTCAGTCTCTGGAAGTGAATTACTGGAAAGGTTTTATTTCATTCGTAATAGTGAAATACTTGCGTCAAATGATGTAAGAACTTCATGTCGTCTTTCCATCCTTTGTTTTCTCACATGATTTCTGAACTACTATCTTGAGAATCAAGTGACTCTTTAAGTGACTCGTAATTTGCGCTAATTTCAGCAACAAATGGATAAGAAATGTTTGGATTAGACGTTTCCCTGCCGAAAACAGAATCCATAGCATGCTTGAGTACTAGGCCTAAAACATGAAGCTGGCAGCCTATGTACTGAGGGATTTGTCCACTGTTCTGTTGACAGTAATTTTGCAGCTTGCGTACCACACCATTTTTGCTGCCAGAATTTGTATTCCTTGTATCGCAACTAATTACTCGAATACATTAATAGAGTTCGTATTCAGCTAGAACAGCCCTATTCGCTGTAAATATTGTCTCTGCTTTTCCATTTGTCAGAGACAATGTGGCTAATCAAATTTCTTTTTCAACGTTTTTCAGTAAAACAACTTGTTTTTCTCCTTCTATGCACCATTCAAAATTGTGTAAGTTGTTTTTATAAACTGCAACTTCAACAAATCTGCTTCTTTATAGGTTGCCTTATACACTCCTGACTGCAAAGGAGCTTCAGTATTGGGAGAGTGTTCGCTTATTATTTTTAAAACTTTACAAGCTTTATTTGTTGACAAATTTGCTTTCCTACAAAATTAATTACAAACAGACGATTACAGTTGAATGAAATTGAAATAAAAGAATACAATATTCTCAAATCAACCAAGCAGACTTTCCAAATTCCAAGCAGACCACTCGTGACAATTACCAAACAAATGTATCATAAGATTTGATTATTTTTGGTACAGTTGCATTCAAACTGTGCACTTAAAATTTAAAATAAACTTTTTTGATTTATTTTGTTTCAGACATGGAGGTAAAAAATACCCTATAAAGTTCCTGGGTGTAATTAATGTAATTTGTTAATGCGCAATCGATAAAGAAGTAATTTTATTGAAAAACGCTTCTTATTTGTAAACACAAGATGGCGTTGGTGGGGAAGATAACCTAAATTTTTAGCCCGAGCAATATATACATTTCCATCAGCCGTGTTTCCACAATTGTATTGTACAAGCAATAAATCTGACTTCTATTATCAAGTACCAAATGTGTCCAATTATAATAACGTTTTGTGTTCCACTCTGTTAATGTACTTGGTGTTTCTACTCTGTATAATGTACCTCTGTGTTGAACTGATAAACAGATGTGTTCTACTGTCGCAATAATGTTTGTTTTTATTTCTCAAAATTCAAACTAGTATTATTTAACACCTTCATTGCCCCCATCTCACCTCAACGTCGTGTCTCCACTCTGTATAATGTACTCTGTGTGTTTCTACTCTGTATAATGTACTCTGTGTGTTTCTACTCTGTATAATGTACTCTGTGTGTTTCTACTCTGTATAATGTACTCAGTGTGTTTCTACTCTGTATAATGTACTCTGTGTGTTTCTACTCTGTATAATGTACTCTGTGTGTTTCTACTCTGTATAATGTACTCTGTGTGTTTCTACTCTGTATAATGTACTCTGTGTGTTTCTACTCTGTATAATGTACTCTGTGTGTTTCTACTCTGTATAATGTACTCTGTGTGTGTCTACTCTGTATAATGTACTCTGAGTGTCTCTACTCTGTATAATGTACTCTGTGTGTTTCTACTCTGTATAATGCACGCTGTATGTTTCTCCTCTGTATAATGTACTCTGCGTGTTTCTACTCTGTATAATGTACTCTGTGTGTTTCTACTCTGTATAATGTACTCAGTGTGTTTCTCTGTATAATTTACTCTGTGTGTTTCTACTCTGTATAATGTACTCTGTGTGTTATAACTCTGTATAATGTACTCTAAGTGTTTCTACTCTGTATAATGTACTCTGTGTGTTTCTACTCTGTATAATGTACTCTGTGTGTTTCTACTCTGTATAATGTACTCTGTGTGTTTCTACTCTGTATAATGTACTCTGTGTGTTTCTACTCTGTATAATGTACTCAGTGTGTTTCTACTCTGTATAATGTACTCTGTGTTTTTCTACTCTGTATAATGTACTCTGTGTGTTTCTACTCTGTATAATGTACTCTGTGTGTTTCTACTCTGTATGATGTACTCTGTGTGTTTCTACTCTGTATAATGTACTCTGTGTGTTTCTACTCTGTATAATGTACTCTGTGTGTTTCTACTCTGTATGATGAACTCTGTGTGTTTCTACTCTGTATAATGTACTCAGTGTGTTTCTACTCTGCATAATGTACTCTGTGTGTTTCTACTCTGTATAATGTACTCTGTGTGTTTCTACTCTGTATAATGTACTCAGTGTGTTTCTACTCTGTATAATGTACTCTGTGTGCTTCTACTCTGTATAATGTACTCTGTGTGTTTCTACTCTGTATAATGTACTCTGTGTGTTTCTACTCTGTATAATGTACTCTGTGTGTTTCTACTCTGTATAATGTACTCTGTGTGTTTCTACTCTGTATAATGTACTCTGTGTGTTTCTACTCTGTATAATGTACTCTTTGTGTTTCTACTCTGTATAATGTACTCTGTGTGTTTCTACTCTGTATAATGTACTCTGTGTGTTTCTACTCTGTATAATGTACTCTGTGTGTTTCTACTCTGTATAATGTACTCTGTGTGTTTCTACTCTGTATAATGTACTCTGTGTGTTTCTACTCTGTATAATGTACTCTGTGTGTTTCTACTCTGTATAATGTACTCTGTGTGTTTCTACTCTGTATAATGTACTCTGTGTGTTTCTACTCTGTATAATGTACTCTGTGTGTTATAACTCTGTATAATGTACTCTAAGTGTTTCTACTCTGTATAATGTACTCAGTGTGTTTCTACTCTGTATAATGTACTCTGTGTGTTTCTATTCTGTATAATGTACTCAGTGTGTTTCTACTCTGTATAATGTACTCTGTGTGTTTCTACTCTGTATAATGTACTCAGTGTGTTTCTACTCTGTATAATGTACTCTGTGTTTTTCTACTCTGTATAATGTACTCTGTGTGTTTCTACTCTGTATAATGTACTCTGTGTGTTTCTACTCTGTATGATGTACTCTGTGTGTTTCTACTCTGTATGATGTACTCTGTGTGTTTCTACTCTGTATAATGTACTCTGTGTGTTTCTACTCTGTATGATGAACTCTGTGTGTTTCTACTCTGTATAATGTACTCAGTGTGTTTCTACTCTGCATAATGTACTCTGTGTGTTTCTACTCTGTATAATGTACTCTGTGTGTTTCTACTCTGTATAATGTACTCTGTGTGTTTCTACTCTGTATAATGTACTCTGTGTGCTTCTACTCTGTATAATGTACTCTGCGTGTTTCTACTCTGCATAATGTCCTCAGTCTGTTTCTACTCTGTATAATGTACTCTGTGTGTTTCTACTCTGTATAATGTACTCTGAGTGTTTCTACTCTGTTTAATTTACTCTGTGTTTCTACTCTGTATAATGTACTCTTTGTGTTTCTACTCTGTATAATGTACTCTGTGTGTTATTACTCTGTGTAACGTACTCTGTGTGTTTCTACTCTGTATAATGTACTCTGTGTGTTTCTACTCTGTATAATGTACTCTGTGTGTTTCTACTCTGTATAATGTACTCAGCGTGTTTCTACTCTGTATAATGTACTCTGTGTGTTTCTACTCTGTATAATGTACTCTGTGTGTTTCTACTCTGTATAAGGTACTCTGCGTGTTTCTACTCTGTATAATGTACTCTGCGTGTTTTACTCTGTATAATGTACTCTGTGTGTTTCTCTGTATGTCGTTTCTACTCTGTATAATGTACTCTGTGTGTTTCTACTCTGTATAATGTACTCTGTGTGTTTCTACTCTGTATAATGTACTCAGTGTGTTTCTACTCTGTATAATGTACTCTGTGTGTTTCTACTCTGTATAATGTACTCTGTGTGTTTCTACTCTGTATAATGTACTCAGTGTGTTTCTACTCTGTATAATGTACTCTGTGTGTTTCTACTCTGTATAATGTACTCAGTGTGTTTCTACTCTGTATAATGTACTCTGTGTGTTTCTACTCTGTATAATGTACTCAGTGTGTTTCTACTCTGTATAATGTACTCTATGTGTTTCTACTCTGTATAATGTACTCAGTGTGTTTCTACTCTGTATAATGTACTCTGTGTGTTTCTACTCTGTATAATGTACTCTGTGTGTTTCTACTCTGTATAATGTACTCTGTGTGTTTCTACTCTGTATAATGTACTCAGTGTGTTTCTACTCTGTATAATGTACTCTGTGTGTTTCTACTCTGTATAATGTACTCTGTGTGTTTCTACTCTGTATAATGTACTCTGTGTGTTTCTACTCTGTATAATGTACTCAGTGTGTTTCTACTCTGTATAATGTACTCTGTGTGTTTCTACTCTGTATAATGTACTCTGTGTGTTTCTACTCTGTATAATGTACTCTGTGTGTTTCTACTCTGTATAATGTACTCTGTGTGTTTCTACTCTGTATAATGTACTCTGTGTGTTTCTACTCTGTATAATGTACTCAGTGTGTTTCTACTCTGTATAATGTACTCTGTGTGTTTCTACTCTGTATAATGTACTCAGTGTGTTTCTACTCTGTATAATGTACTCTGTGTGTTTCTACTCTGTATAATGTACTCAGTGTGTTTCTACTCTGTATAATGTACTCTGTGTGTTTCTACTCTGTATAATGTACTCTGTGTGTTTCTACTCTGTATAATGTACTCTGTGTGTTTCTACTCTGTATAATGTACTCTGTGTGTTTCTACTCTGTATAATGTACTCTGTGTGTTTCTACTCTGTATGATGTACTCTGTGTGTTTCTACTCTGTATAATGTACTCTGTGTGTTTCTACTCTGTATGATGAACTCTGTGTGTTTCTACTCTGTATAATGTACTCTGTGTGTTTCTACTCTGCATAATGTACTCTGTGTGTTTCTACCTGTATAATGTACTCTGTGTGTTTCTACTCTGTATAATGTACTCTGTGTGTTTCTACTCTGTATAATGTACTCTGTGTGTTTCTACTCTGTTTAATTTACTCTGTGTGTTTCTACTCTGTATAATGTACTCTGCGTGTGTTTCTACTCTGTATAATGTACTCTGTGTGTTTCTACTCTGTATAATGTACTCAGTGTGTTTCTACTCTGTATAATGTACTCTCATGTGTTTCTACTCTGTATAATGTACTCTGCGTGTTTCTACTCTGTATAATGTACTCTGTGTGTTTCTACTCTGTATAATGTACTCAGTGTGTTTCTACTCTGTATAATGTACTCAGTGTGTGTACTCTGATAATGTACTCAGTGTGTTTCTACTCTGTATAATGTACTCTTTGTGTTTCTACTCTGTATAATGTACTCAGTGTGTTTCTACTCTGCATAATGTACTCTGTGTGTTTCTACTCTGTATAATGTACTCAGTGTGTTTCTACTCTGTATAATGTACTCTATGTGCTTCTACTCTGTATAATGTACTCAGTGTGTTTCTACTCTGTATAATGTACTCTGTGTGTTTCTACTCTGTATAATGTACACTGTATGTTTCTACTCTGTATAATGTACTCTGTGTGTTTCTACTCTGTATAATGAACTCAGTGTGTCTCTACTCTGTATTATGTACTCTGTGTGTTTCTACTCTGTATAATGTACTCTGCGTGTTTCTACTCTGTATAATGTACTCTGCGTGTTTCTACTCTGTATAATGTACTCTGTGTGTTTCTACTCTGTATAATGTACTCAGTGTGTTTCTACTCTGTATAATTTACTCTGTGTGTTTCTACTCTGTATAATGTACTCTGTGTGTTATAACTCTGTATAATGTACTCTAAGTGTTTCTACTCTGTATAATGTACTCAGTGTGTTTCTACTCTGTATAATGTACTCTGTGTTTCTACTCTGTATAATGTACTCTGTGTGTTATAACTCTGTATAATGTACTCTGCGTGTTTCTACTCTGTATAATGTACTCTGAGTGTTTCTACTCTGTTTAATTTACTCTGCGTGTTTCTACTCTGTATAATGTACTCTTTGTGTTTCTACTCTGTATAATGTACTCTGTGTGTTATTACTCTGTGTAACGTACTCTGTGTGTTTCTACTCTGTATAATGTACTCAGTGTGTTTTACTCTGTATAATGTACTCTGTGTGTTTCTACTCTGTATAATGTACTCAGCGTGTTTCTACTCTGTATAATGTACTCTTTGTGTTTCTACTCTGTATAATGTACTCTGTGTGTTTCTACTCTGTATAAGGTACTCTGTGTTTCTACTCTGTATAATGTACTCTGCGTGTTTCTACTCTGTATAATGTACTCTGCGTGTTTCTACTCTGTATAATGTACTCTGTGTGTTTCTACTCTGTATAATGTACTCAGTGTGTTTCTACTCTGTATAATGTACTCTGTGTGTTTCTACTCTGTATAATGTACTCTTTGTGTTTCTACTCTGTATAATGTACTCTGTGTGTTTCTACTCTGTATAATGTACTCTGTGTGTTTCTACTCTGTATAATGTACTCTGTGTGTTTCTACTCTGTATAATGTACTCAGTGTGTTTCTACTCTGTATAATGTACTCTGTGTGCTTCTACTCTGTATAATGTACTCAGTGTGTTTCTACTCTGTATAATGTACTCTGTGTGTTTCTACTCTGTATAATGTACTCTTTGTGTTTCTACTCTGTATAATGTACTCTGTGTGTTTCTACTCTGTATAATGTACTCTGTGTGTCTCTACTCTGTATAATGTACTCTGTGTGTTTCTACTCTGTATAATGTACTCTGTGTGTTTCTACTCTGTATAATGTACTCTGTGTGTTTCTACTCTGTATAATGTACTCTGTGTGTTTCTATTCTGTATAATGTACTCTGTGTGTTTCTACTCTGTATAATGTACTCAGTGTGTTTCTACTCTGTATAATGTACTCAGTGTGTTTCTACTCTGTATAATGTACTCTGTGTGTTTCTACTCTGTATAATGTACTCTGTGTGTTTCTACTCTGTATAATGTACTCTGTGTGTTTCTACTCTGTATAATGTACTCTGCGTGTTTCTACTCTGTGTAATATACTCTGCGTGTTTCTACTCTGTATAATGTACTCTGTGTGATATTATCAGTGGTGGAAATGGTCAGTCTTGTTTACACAATGACATTGTAAACGTGTCTCCATCTCCCTAATAGTAAAACTCTCACACCCCCTAACCCACTGGTGTTAGTAATTTATTTGTAACAGACATTCTGTTTAATTGTTTTCAACGATATCGGTGAAGAAATGAACAAAGAATTTGAAGACTTTAATGGGGCAACATACCGCTGCTTGAGAGAAAGAACCATTATGTTGATATGTAAAATAAAAATGTGTTTTTACTCAACCAATCTCCAAAGATCAAACTTCTTTGCTTGAATCTCATAATAGAGAAATATAAATTATCGTTAAACTGCACTGATCTTTTTTATTTACCCCCCCCCCCTTTCCTATAGACAACAACTGAAGTCAGCACTTGGTAAGTGACAGTTCATGTGTTATGTGACAAACACACCACAGTTGCCTGAGATGTAAAATATTATATCGTGGCTCCAACAGAATTCCATTATTCAATGACACATATTTGTTATTAAACTAATAACTCTTCTACGATTCTATGTGATTAAACAATCAAAATGTTTTTGTTTTTAAACTTACTGTTTTGATAAAAAGTAATTTTACATCATTAAAAAATGAACGAAATGTTTTCCCCATAAATGTTCTTCGCCTTATATTGGTTTATCTCATCGCCTACCTAATTAAAAAATTCTTTAATCGCCTCCTGAATGGCTACATCGTCTCCAGGAGAGAAATAGCAAACTATCAGCTGCGCTTGTGCGTTGCTGGGATGTCCATGAACTCTACCGATATATCGCTGAATTGGAAGGGATATTATCCAGAAGACTCGAAATGCTTGACTTCCTATGAGAGATAGCATCCTTCTAGAATTTCACAAGTGACAAATTATACTGAGAATGTATTCAAGCATTTCAATAAAGATTAATATGGAATTTTTAAATAAAGTATACTGGCTACTCAGTCAGCCGTGTCTCAAAAGGGTTTTGTAAAGCGGCGATATGCCTTATGGAAGTATCAAATGTTGATACATTTGCCCTTACATCTCTCTATGTTTACGTTATGTAGTCGAGTGTAGGACTGCCACTAAATAATGATAGAGATCGCATCAAGATATAACATTTTATTTCGAACGGAATTTTTCTGACATTATTTCAAAGAGCACAGCAAACCTGTGTCTATTTTTAAACATTTTCTATTGCAAGGGCGTATGTCCTACAAGATTTAAAAATTGAAACACATCATTTATTAAAGAAATTCTCTAACATTTAAAGATAGAAAGTGCCAGAACAGCCCAATGAAAACCTCAGTATTTGCACAAACCTTTACAGCATTGCAAATTGACTACAGTCTGTCTTTTAACACTCAATAACGAATGGTTTATATGTTATATATATATATATATATATATATATATATATATATATATCAGTAGCCACTTTTTTCTCACCATAACCAGTGGTTTGCTATAACATTTCTCATAATGCCGTAATATGTAATATGTACACATTTATCCACAGATAGACACAGTAGATCATACAATTCACTCTCTCCTCTCTTTTTTTCTGAATTGCCCGTTGAGTGATGACGTAATTCTCTATTTTATATCGCCTGCAATGATGTCATATGATACTTCCAAGTAAGCTAAGATTATAATTCATGTCCACATCTATATATATATATATATATATATATATATATATATATATATATATATATTTAGAAACTTCGAACCATTTTGATGTGCAATAGTGCAACATCTATTAATAGTACAGTTTTACCTCGACAAAAGAGTGCACCAACAAACGAGAATTTTAGAAATGAGTGGTTGAGCAACAGATGACATGCTTTGAAAAACAAGACCAATTTGAGATACGAGCGGGTCGGTCAGCAGCACGACCAAGTTTACTGCGTCTTGCATTTTCCCGCGCCTCTGACAGTGTACTTGTTTGTCTCGCTGTCGCAGTATCTTTGGTAAGTGGTGCCCGTTTTATAACCATGGCTTCGAAGAAAGTGAGTGGAAAGTTTAGTGTTAAGAAGAAGCGTGAAATTATAGTAAAACTTAAGCATGGTGTGCGAGTGACGGACTTGGTGAGGCAGTACGGGTGAAAAACTTCAACAATGTGTACTGTGCTTAAACAGATGTAGTCGATAAAGGGTATAATACCAGCTAAGGGTGCTGCAATAATTTCTAAGCTCCTTTTTCAACCTACACTTTAACATTTTTCGAGAGATCTGATTTTTTGTTATGGTTTTATATAACATTTGTCATTTAAAAATACTAGCTGTCACTAGTCACCTCCAAACACTAGCTGTCATTAGTCACCTCCAAACACTAGCTGTCACTAGTCACCTCCAAATACTAGCTGTCACTAGTCACCTCCACACACTAGCTGCCACTAGTCACCTCCACACACTAGCTGTCACTAGTCACATCCACACACTAGCTGTCACTAGTCACATCCACACACTAGCTGTCACTAGTCACCGCCACACACTAGTTATCACTAGTCACCGCCACACACTAGTTGTCACTAGTCACATCCACAAACTGGCTGTCACTAGTCACATCCACACAATAGTTGTCACTAGTCACCGCCACAGACTACCTGTCATTAGACACAGCAACACACTAGCTGTCACTAGTCACATCCACACACTAGCTGTCACTAGTCACCGCCACACACTAGTTGTCACTAGTCACATCCACAAACTGGCTGTCACTAGTCACCGCCACAGACTACCTGTCATTACACACAGCCACACAATGTATTGTATTGTCTTTTTGCCATCTTTACATCTGAAATAATAATTTGTGATATTGTGAGTGTTTAATGTATTTGATTTCAACCAGCTTAGGGCGGAATCAACCCACACATACCTAATGCTGTACTCTGCGTCACGATTATATAGCAGCATTTGCCCATTCCGCCCCTGTTGCTATAATAAAGCTCATCATGCTTCTAATAATCAGAATAGTTCTTTTCAATTAATTTTTCGATTCATGTTAAGGGCGTTCACAAAAGTGGGTTATGGGTGTCAAATTAACGATGCGTTAAAAATACGTTATTCTGAAAGAAGTTGGAGCAACAGTTTATATTTTGTATCTCACCTGTGGTAGGAACTGACTGAGCGAATCCCAATGTTATAAAAAAAATAACCATCCATATTTCTATGTACTCTTAGAAAAAGAAGTGCACCTTTCACGAAGCTATATATGGAGTAAAAAAAACAGGTAGTTGATAAGGACAACAGGGATTTGGACGGTTGGATAAATAAGGTAAATTATAAGATAGATTATATATATTAGGGTGGTCGAAAAAAATATTTTGTTTTTGAGATTGCACACCCTGTCATTTGTTGCCTTATATAAAATTAAACTTGCATGCAAAATTTCATTGGGATTGTCTTTGACCACCTGAATCATTTTTGCCATTCAGCCTCAGATTTAGTTATTAACTAACTGAAGGTTGTCATCAATGCAAGAGAACGTTCTGCTGTGTCGTTAACGACTTTTAGGCTTTTCATCGGCTGCTTGTTGAAAATGTAGAATATCACTCCACTTTTCAGAATCAATGCCATTTAAGAGTGCAATATCTTTGAAAGCAGTGCAGCAGTTGTGTTGGATGATATTAGTTCATTTAGTGGTGTTTGTTTCAGTTTCTCAACATTGGTGGGAAGAAATTTAATTCCTCTGACACTGGCATCAGAACCAGCTGCAATCATTGCCTCCACCATTAATTTCTTTTCAGTGTTTACTGCCTTATTTGAGAATAATGCCAGCCAGACCAATTCTGGGCCGAGATGCCACAAATGATTTTGTAGTTTTTTTTTTGTGGCAGCAGTTGCAATTTTTTTTGTTGATTTCAGAGTACTGATCAATCCTTGTCAACAGTTGTATATCATTAATTGGTGCACCACTTGGCATAGGACATGAAATCCATGCAGACATATAAATATGAGTGGCAAATACACAAAATTCTGTCAAATTCTTAGTTTCAGATAAGTCAGTTTAAATTCGTCTCTGAACAGAAAAATTTTCCATCAGTATATCACTTTTGCCATCCATCTGGCCATATGGTAGGCCCCTGGAACATGAAAGCAGTACTGACTATCAGCTTGGTCATTCACTTGACAGCTTAAAACTGTAAGACAGAGTTCTATCATTTGTTGTAGTCCTCTCGTGGTATGAATGATCTTTCGGCTGACAGAAAGATTTTCAAAAATGGTACAACATCTGATCGAAACATTTGTAGCACATGATGACTTATAGTGGAATTTCGATTTCATAGTCTTTGTCTTTGTGCTGTTGTTGTTCTTCTGTGTTTTCTTCACTTTCACTGTTGCTACTGTCATATATTTTTTGTAATTGATGACTGGGAACTTGCTTTCTTTCGATGCTCTTCTCGCATTTTTCTGTCATCTTTTTGTTTACGTTCTTCAGCACGATCCTCCTTCTTTGACAGCTGTTTATCAATGCCACTCATTTTCATTTGCCTAGTATTCCTCTGGTCCTCCAAAAAAACTCTGTCCTCATGTATTTTGATTAGCTGTACAGTTTCTTGGTGAGCAATATCAAATAGTTTACTTGTTTTTTCTTCAAAGTTTTTTCTCTGAGTCGTTGTCCATCACTTGTTCTTCCCTTATTCTTCAAAAACAGATTTTAGTTTTTCAATAGCATGTGTGTCATATGTTGTTGGAATTCTAGCCTTATTCCATAGTCCCAATAAGGCTTGCGGAGCCGCCAAATTTTTTTCCGGCTCGGCTCCCACAAATTTTACGGCTCCGGCTTCGGCACGGCTCCGGCTCCTGCACGGCTCCGACTCCCTATTAAGATAGTATCACACGAGACAAAAATTTTTGTAATTGCGCCACGCAAACATGCCGCTGATAAAAAGTTATGCAGATTTTGCCGCGTTCACCCCCATTGTCAGGAACTTGAAAAATATACGCATTGTCGGTTTTACTAAAAACAAACAGTGCATCCAGAATCATATCATTATTTTCGACCGAGGTTTCACTAGTCATTTTCATAAGTAATAAAAAGTTATTTCAATGATCAAATTAGCAAATAGTAAAATGATACATTATATAAAATATTTTAAAGACTTCAGCATTTATATTTATTATTTATAAATTCGAAGTGACTATTCGGACCCGGGTACCAATAAACTCCGATTTTTATTCGGATCCTGTCCCAATAAAGTTTGATTGTTATTCGGACCCGTGGCAAATATGCACTTAGCGTAGCTATACATAAACTTTATTATTTTTTTATTTATAATTGTTTGAATTGTATGATTTAATCGTTACTAGGGTTCCACTAAGCGGACTCTGTTTTATTATTTTTTCGGGTTCCGTCTAATGAAGTATAAATATAGCTAAGCTTAGTGCATATTTGCCACGGGTCCGAATAACAATCGGATTTTATTGGGACCCGAGTCCGTATAGCCACAGCCTTATAAATTTATCTACTCTATTTCAGATATTCTGTTTATAATAAAATTGTTAAATACAGAAAGCGACCATTTTGTTTTTATTTTATTACAAATTCGCGGTCAAATAATAATACGGAATGACGCGTTCTATCTGTCGTTGTAAAAAAAAATATTTTTAATGATTGATACAATAATTCTATGAAATAAAACTGTTAAAACTTTATATGTAACAAAATAACTTCCATTCAAAAAATTTCGGAGTGTAAACAAGATCTAAAACGAACACAAAACGATTCCCCATTAAAGATTTCTTGTGGTGATGTGCGTGCACGCTATCATTTAAAAGCTATTACTGTTCGTAAAAATGACAACATTTTAAATTGTAGTAAGCAAACAATCAACAGTTTTGGAATTTTAAAGCTAGAAAAAAGAATTCTACTGTAAAAAAAAACATTTAGGAGCCGTGAAGCCGCCTCCAGCAAAAAGTAGCGGCTCCCGGCTCCTCGGCTCCGGCTCCGCAAACCTGGACTCCCAATATCTGATATGAAGTTAGATTGGCACTTTCAGAAAACTGTTTTCTTTTCTGTAAGATGATGATAGCAAACCACTTTCAGTACATCACCAGTTGTGGGCAAGACATTTGCTGGTAGTACATCTTGTAAATGTCCAATAAGCCATACTTCAGTTTTAATACGAGTTAAACTTGCTTCAACTTTTGGTTTTTCCATGAGTCTCTAACTTTGTACTGTAGTCAGCATCAGAGAAACCTTACGGGATTAACAAATTTTATTAGTCAAAATAACAGCAAATTGTTCAAAAAACATCATGGCATCTGTGAACATAAACAATAAAACATTGCTATAGAATATTTTTTTACCATAGACAATTATTCAAGGCACTAAGAGCAGATATGATTGAATGAATAAGTAAGCAAAAACCAAAACCGATAGTATACTGTGCATTACAAAACTCTGGTGTCTTGAACAACCTCTAAATGTTGATATATTTGGCCAATTTTTATTATGCAAGTTCTTGGGACCAAAACAAACGTTTTTAAAGGGTGTGCTATTAAATCAGAGAAATACAAATTTCTCCATTCATTCATGGACCACCCTAATATATATATATATATATATATATATATATATATACAGAGAGAGAGACAGACAGACAGACAGACAGACAGACAGACAGACAGACAGACAGACAGACAGACAGACAGACAGACAGACAGACAGACAGACAGACAGACAGACAGACAGACAGACAGACAGACAGATAGATAGATAGATAGATAGATAGATAGATAGATAGATAGATAGATAGATAGATAGATAGATAGATAGATAGATAGATAGATAGATAGATAGATAGATAGATAGATAGATAGATAGATAGATAGATAGATAGATAGATAGATAGATAGATAGATAGATAGATAGATAGATAGATAGATAGATAGATAGATAGATAGATAGATAGATAGATAGATAGATAGATAGGCAGATTCTTTACGATGTCTCTCTCTTTCATCCATTCATATTAGCAAACATTGTTTGAGTGGATAGTTGCTGAATGTATTGTTGTGTATAATGTATCTCTTTTTTTGCTGAATGTATTGTTGTGTATAATGTATCTTTTTAGTTGCTGAATGTATTGTTGTGTATAATGTATCTCTTTAGTTGCTGAATGTATTGTTGTGTATAATGTACCTCTTTAGTTGCTGAATGTATTGTTGTGTATAATGTATCTCTTTAGTTTAACACTTGGTCTTTAATAGAAATAATTAATGAGAAAAGATTTTGATGAAATTCTCATGCGATAACATGCATATAAAATTTCCAAAGGAATTTTATTTTTAAACCAATCAACTATTTACACCTAGATCATATGTTTTGTTTCAGTTTTGATATGAATTTTTTTTCCAGTTAGATCTCATTGCGATATTTCAATGAATGTTTGATTTGTTTTATATCTATCAGTTAATTCTATTATGATTACTTATAAATTATAGGAAATATTTTTTTTATTAAATCCTTTAATTACCGTCTATGGGTTTGTGGGTGGCTGACAGGGTTGGTCTGTATATCTTGTACCTCTATATTGAGCCTGATCTTATTTAGTGAGAAAGCTCAAATTTTGTACCGCTCTATATTCTAAATGACAATCATCATCTATTGTTCTATAAAAATTTTAGTCAATGAGGGGAATTCATGTGCACTTTCGTGGGATAGTTTCCTCATTTCTCCATGTCTAGTGAACTAAAGAAAATTCGTTACATTATGGCCAGTGCTTTCCTTAATGGTATCAACCAATTTCTTGCTGGGACGGCCTCTGTCTTCAATGGCTATCTACTTTATAGAAAGGCTTTGATTGGCCAAAACTAATGGGCTTTATTTTCCAGATCCTATCTAGTCTGGTCATTGCAGCCATAATTGTTGATTCTAGTGTAAGTATCAGACACGCACGTACCATCCTTGAAGATCGTTGAGCCCAAGTACCTCAAGTTACACGCACGCACCATCCTTGAAGATCGTTGAGCCCAAGTACCTCAAGTTACAAGCACGCACCATCCTTGAAGATCGTTGAGCCCAAGTACCTCAAGTTACACGCACGCACCGTCCTTGAAGATCGTTGAGCCCAAGTACCTCAAGTTACAAGCACGCACCATCCTTGAAGATCGTTGAGCCTAAGTACCTGAAATTTTCCACCTCTTCAAGTCTTTCTTCATTCATGTTTATTTCTTCTTGCTTCCAATTGTTGAATTGAGCATAACCATGCTTTTCTCGGTGCATAATTCCATGCTGTAGTCACTGATGCTGTTTACAATTTTGTTGGTAAGGTCTTGGAGCTCACTATTGCTGCCTCACTTCAGGTCTATATCATTAACAAACAAATTGATATTGTCATGTGAAGGCCGTGGAGTGTTTCTGGCATAATGAAAAATAAAATATACACATTATGTTGTAGCGAAATATCTACAGAAAATAACTCTAAATAATTCATTATTTCAGATTTTGTTTATTAATCATAAATTACCTTTTTTTTGTTTTTTTTTTTTTAAACTTGGTATCATGTGTACTATGAAGAAGAGTAAACTAATAGGCCGGGTAGCAACAATTACAGACAACGGACTTCGGGATAAACACAAAATGTAAAAGTTGAGAACAATTCCAAAAGGAAAAAAAAATGTTTACAAATATAAATCAATAACATTATTCAGTTAACTTTTCGCATAAAGATAGGTACGGCTTCTGAATAAACGAACGGATATTAAAATAGCCATGACATAAGATTATATATATATATATATATATATATATTTATATATATACTATTATAGATGCAAATGTTTAGCAAACTTTGTTCACATAAATATGACTTCAACAAAAAGAAAGGGGAAAAGCTAAAGAGCTGGCTTGATGCAAAAAAAATCTAATGTTTTGTAACTCTAACATCTATTGAATCTCAAAAGCTCTTTTCAGGGTTACTACTTATTTAAAATTTAGCTAAAGTTTGTTTTGCGATGCACAAGTTTTGATAAGATTTTCAAGGACCACTAGAAAGAAATTTTTTGAAAAAATGAGGTACATTCAAAAGTATGACATTCAATTTTTTGGAGTTAATCAAATAATAACTAAGATTTGAATTTTCATTTAAATATATATATACTTTATATTATCTTTTGTAGTTAAAACTATAGTGAAGAGATATAATTTGACGTGGTGTTCTGTTGAATACCAAAAAATAAATATCTAAATGTGAAAAATGGAATAACGATGATCTTATTTATGTCTGTCTCAGACATTTTAATCTTATCTTACATCGTCACTTTACCAAGTAAACATTTCTGTCTCAGACATTTTAAACTTATCTTACATTGTCACTTTACCAAGTAAACATTTCTGTCTCAGACATTTTAAACTTATCTTACATTGTCACATTACCAAGTAAACATTTCTGTCTCAGACATTTTAAACTTATCTTACGCCGTCACTTTACCAAGTAAACATTAAATAGCCTGTTTTTACTGGATGCCATGTTGCCGATATTTCGTTTATTCATTCATTACAACTGAAGAAAAGTAAAGACAATAATACAATAATGTAACGACTTCGAAATAAAATAAAAGATAATTTATTATCTTCATTTTTTTTCTTTACTTTCATTTAAAGCTGATTAAAAAAATATCCATCATACATTGCAATCTTTATTTTCAGATGTCGACCAAATACTTTACAAGTTATCATTTCAAGTTACTACTTTTATTTTTAACTGCATTCCTTACACTGTCTGTCTACTGGATGACAACACGACTGACGTTGTCGATATTTGTGACCAATCAAATCAACTGGAATAATATTATTTCTACATCATTGTATAACAATGGAAGTTCATCCATATTAAAAGAAACTGTATTGATTACTACAAAACAGGAATTAGAATTTAATGAATTGACTGAATCACAACGTTTAGATGCATCATTAAAAATTTATTTAATTCCTACAACAAAAGGACTACATAATGTGACTGCGATAAATGATTCTTCTTCTGAACAAATGTTGAGATCAGGTTTTGGTCTTCAGTCTTACAAAACTGAAAGAAATGAAGAAATCTGGATAGAAAATGGAATCCAGTACCGTCCATTTCCATTTCTAGAAAAAAGTGGCAATCCATTTTATACTTCAGAGTTTGAAGCTTATGTTCCATTTAATAAAACTTTGTTTTTTGAAGGAGATGATAAAAAATCATTGGCTGAGATTAAAGAAAAGAAAATCATCCTTTGGTGGCAACACAAAATTGCTCATGCACCAATCAATGGACTCAATCCACTGAGAGCGTGTCCAGATTTTCCTTGTGTGTTGACTTCAGACAGAAAATATACAGAAAACAGCAGTGCAATACTTGTTAATGGTATACAATTTATTTTTCATTTGTTACGTAGCTAGATATATATAAAGACTACTATTGATTCAATATAGCATATTGTACTTATAGAAATTGTATATGACGCACAATAATGGTCTTGATTATAACTAATCCATCCTCATTTCCTTTAGTTGAACTTTTCCCATAAATTAACTAATGGAACAGTAAGGTTTTTCAAATTATAAATATCCTTAAACTCTTGAAGGATTTAAGAAAAATTGTTTATCTGGCGCAAGGTCCTGAGCCAGATAAAATGTCCATACATTTCATTTGTCAAACATTACGTTTTACCCGTCAACGCTAACCAACCAAACCAAACCAAACAACCAACCAAATAAACCAACCGAACCAACCAACCAATCAAACCAACCAAACCAAACAACCAACCAAACTAACCAAACTAACCAAACCAACCAAATCAACCTCAGAAAACCAACCAATTAAATCAAACCAAACTAAACACTATATGGGTGCTAATTTATGTCACCCGATACGTTTTACCCTTAATTCTCTCAATGTTAAAATAAAAACGAAGCATTAAAAAAAGCGTTTATAAAAATGAACTGAAAAGTAAAAAATAACTACTTTATAATGCCATTTTGCAGCACAAATGCAAATTGGTTTGGCACGACACAGCACCCGGGCGCAAGTTCAATTCGGCTTTATTAGTAGGAAAATAAAAAAATTGTACCTTGGGGACATGACGTCATAGAGCATTTTTATTTACAGCGACGGCGTTCCCATTCTGCAAAAAAATTGTACCATCAGGAAATGACGTCATAGATTATTTATAGCGACGGCTTTGCCATACTGCACGTACGAACGACAAGATTAGCACTTTATTAGCCGGAAAACGTGTTAGAACATCTTAAGCCTGTTCCATTCTGGACACAGGACTAGTTAGCGCATTTTCGTCTTATGTTAGCTTCAGTAAATATTTGTAAATTTTGAAAATTATAAATTCAATTGTGTAATGCATATATCTAAAAAAAATATTAATAAACCCCAACCTGCTTATCCATTCAGCCACCACGTCACACGATCTAAGTGATCATTTTAATGTACTATTAAAAAATTTTGCTCGATTATATTGACTTTGCTATTTACGAACGCGCTCGATAGACTTATTGTTTACATTTCACGATGTTAAAATGCTATCTGCTGTAATAAAAACTAAAATAATTTTAATGATATTATATATTATTATTATTATTTAATATTTGGCACTTTTACATTTCATAATAAAAAAAAAACACAGAAACTATTTAAAACTGTAGATTTTTCAAAAAGAAATATCGAATCGAGACGCGGACAAGACGCCATTTCGAATTTTTGTTTTTTTGCTGTTCACGTGATTACTTTATCAAATACTATTGGTGGAACAGAAAAACACACTTGCCTTTTATTATATATGATAATTATATATATATATATATATATATATATATATATATATATATATATATATATATATATGGCACTACCAGGAGGTCGATCTGCCACTACAAGAGGTCAGATCGCAAAATGGACTTTTGATGCAGGAATGGCAGGCCAAGACCTACAAAAAAGTATATACATCATGGGTCTAGGATTTATGGTTGCTGAGATCTAGGGTGATGACAGACAGACGGACAAAACGGGGACAATAGTACATTCGACTGACTTCTCGAAAATGCGCTAAAATTTCCGTTTAGTAAATTTGCGTTAATTTGCTACTAAAATTGAGTTTAAAGTATGCGTTAATTTCGATATATTCTAATAATCGAACAACAGCTATAATATTTTATTACAATTTTGTTTACTTACTTTAGCTGATATAAAGTTTTTTAAAATAGCGAGCCAGACGAAAAAAAAACATACTTTAGAACTCGTCACTTAAATGAACCATTGATAAACTGGAGAAACCATAATCTCTTTATATAAATATCATATAAAAAATAATTAGCTTCGAGTCAATAAGACGTTATTATTATATTAATAATATAGTCATAGTGAATACGCAAGTGTTGAGTATTTCAAAATCTATTTATAATAGGTTTTGAGAAATAGGTGAAAATTAATTTGAAATTTCCCAAAACAAAGAATTCACGTGTCTACAGCCAGAGAGTGACTGTAATAAAACCCTATAAAAAGATGTATATCTGTCAACATTGTGTCCACTGTTTTGATTTTAAATTCACAAGCTTATCCAACTATTGTGGCTTATCTTATCCGCTGTAACAGCCAAATTATAGTTGATGGACAAGCGTTACGAGCTCCGCACTTTGTAACAGTCTAAATAAATGTATTGATTACATTGTACCTAAATGAAACTAATTCTCTAAGCCATGGACGTGCTGGCTGTTGATGAAAAAGTAATGAAAAAAAAATAGATTCATAAAGAAAAGTAAAGTAATATTGTTATTTGCAATTATATGTAAACAATACCAAGCACATTCAGTACATTGTGTTAAAACGTTTACTAATTACATAAGCTTTAAAAGTGGCCGAAATCCCTAATAAGTATATTCCTCTGTGTGTTCAATGTTTAAACAACTGGCATTCAGAAAGATTATCTACAATATTTCATTAACTGTTTACTGTGTGAATCTAGCATTTAATTAACTATTGTTTCAACTAGTTGTCAACAATACATTAAATACTAGATTCACTTTATTAAACGAGTTAATAATATTATGGATAATCTTTCTGGTCTTATTATTTATTTGGAGAACGGGTTTCGGCCACTTTAGACTTTATATAATTAAACGTTTTAACACAATGTACTGGTGTGTGGTATTGTACGGATTATTAATATTACTTTATCTTTTGTAGTCTATTTTTTTCATTACTTTCATCAACAGGTAGTTTCATTTAGGTACGTAATTCAGCTCAGTTTGTCAACAATAAGCAATTTAAAACGGTTTTGTACGTCATATACAACTGTATTACACGGCGGGAGGGACCATACCTATTTATAAAACCTATTATAAATAGATTTTGAAATATAACGCTTATATTATATGACTATATTATTAATATATAATAATAACGTCTTATTGACCGAGCTAATTATTTTATATGATATTTATATAAAGATATGGTTTCTCCAGGCTATCAATGGTTCATTTAAGTGACGAGTTCCAAAGTATGTTTTTTCGTCTGTATATTTTAAAAATTTATATCAGCTTAAAGTATAATAAAATATTATAGCTGTTGTTCGATTGTTAAAATATATCAGGAAATTGCTGCATGCACTTTAATAGTAACCGTAGAATTTGCACTAAACGAAAATTTTATTTTCGAAGAAGTCGGTATTGTCCCCGTTTTATCGTGTATCTGTCATCACCCTAGTCTCGGCAGCCATTATGATGTATATACTTTTGCCTAGCATTCACAAAGTCCATTTTGCGATGCATTTCTTTAGTCTTGATTTCTCTGTCTAATATATGTATATATATATATATGTATATATATATAGGTATCATATATAATAAAAGGCAATGTCCATAATAATGTGATAAATGAGGGAAACGTGAGCAACAAAAACAAAATTCAGAAATAATAATTTGTACGTCTCGATTCGTCTATCTACAGTTTAAATAGTTTCTGTGTTTTTTTATTATGAAAATATAAAGTACAAATAATAAATAATAATAATAATATATAATATCATTAAAAAATTATTTTAGTTTTTATTACGGCAGATAACTTGTGCTTTATCGTGAAATGTAAACAATACGTCTATCGAGAAACGCGTTCGTAAGCAAAGTCAATAATCGAGCAAAATTTTTTTTAATAGTACATTAAAATGATGAATCGTGTGACGTAACTGAAATGGAGTATTTTTTTGAATATGCATTACAATTAATTTGGAATTTACAAGTATTTACTGAAGCAGCATAAGACGAAATAAACTAATAATTTCAAAATATTGAAGCTTTAAGATGTTCTAGCATTTTCCGGCTTACAATAAAGTGCTGTCTTGTCGTTCATACGTGTATGTACAAGCCGTCGCTATAAAATAATCTATGACGTCATTTCCTGATATTTTGATTTTGCAATAATGCTCTATATTGTCATGTCCCAATTTAATTTTTTTATTTTCCCTACTAATAAAAAACCGAATTGGCTGCGCCAGCAGTACTGTAATAAATGCCAATTTTGCATTTGTCTACACAAATAACGGTTATTTTACTTTCAATTCGGCTTACTCAAACGCTTTTTTTAATGCTTCGTTTTTATTTTAACATTGAAAGGTAAAGGTAAAGCTGTATCGATGACATAAATGTTAGCACCTTTGGACTGGTTTGGTAGTTGGTTGGTTGTTTGGTTGGTTTGGTGGATTTGGTTGTTTGAACAGTTGGTTTGATGATTTAATTTAATTCCGGTTGGTTTATTTGGTTGGTTGGTTGGTTAGCGTTGACAGGTAAAAAACAATGTTTGAGCAAATGAAAATGTATGGACATTTATCTGGCTCGGGACCTTGCATAGATAAACGATTTCTTAAATCCTTCAGAAGTTTAAGAGACTATTTATAATTTAGCCTACTGTTCCATTAGTTGAAAATTTATGGGAAAAGATTCAACTAAAGAAAATGAGGATGGAGCCAGTTATAATCAAGACCATTATTATTGCGTCATACTAATTTCTATAAGTACAATATGCTATATTGAATCGATAGTAATTATATATATCTAGCTACGTAACAAATGAAAATAAATTGTATACCATTAACAAGTATTGCACTGCTATTTTTCTATATATTTTCTGTCTGAAAGTGCACACAGAAAATCTGGACACGCTGTGGACGGAAAATGAGCGAATTTTTGTGTTGCCACCAAAGATGATTTTCTTTTCTTTATCTCGGCCAATTTATCATCTCGCTTCAGAAAACGAAAGTTTATTAAATGGTGCCACTTCAAGCTCTGAAGTATGAAATGGACGAAGACCATTTTCTATCCAGATTTCTTCATTTCTTTCAGTTTTTATGGGCGAAGGCAGAAACTGATCTCAACGGTATTCAGAAGAAGAATCATTTATCACGTCTATGTAGTCACTTTTTGTTGTAGAAAATTAAATAAATTTTAATGATACTGTTGTGACAGTCGAATTCGTAAATTCCCAATTCCCTGTTTTTGTAGCACAGTTTCTTTAATATGGATGAGCTACCGATGACCCTGCAATGATGTAGAAAGCAGTTATTTGGTCACAAATATCGACAACGTCGGTATTGTCATCCAGTAGGTAGTGTAAGAATGCAATTAGAAAAAATGATAACTTGTAAAAATATTTAGTCGGTATCTAATAAAATTGCAATAACGGATGTATGAAAGTAGAAAAATGAAGATAATAAATTGTCTTTATTTCGAAGTCGTTACATTATTGTATTGTGTCTTTATAAGTTGTAATGAATGAATAAACAAACATAACATCAGTAAAAAACAGGCTATTTAATGTTTACTTAACAAAGTATTTGGCGTCGTCTGAGACAGAAAATATTTACTTAACAATGCAGATAAGTTTAAAATGTCTGAGACGAAATGTTTGCTGGTAAGTGACAATGTAGACTGCCAAAATCGAGACAAGAATGTTTGCGGGTAAGTGACGATGGCAAATAGATGATGTCTGAGACGAACATAAATAAGATCGTCGTTATTCCATTTTTCACATTTAGATATTTTTTCAACAGAACACCACGTGTATCTATAGTACAAAAGATAATATAAAGTATATATATATTTAAATGAAAATTCAAATCTTAGTTATTATTTGTTAACTCCAAAAAATTAATGTCCTTACTGAACCTCTCAAAAATTTAACTCTGTGGTCCTTGAAAATCTTATCAAAAAACACGACCATCGCAAACAAAGCACAGCTAATTTTAAGTAAGTAGTAACCTTTTGGAGCTTTGAAAACGTGCTGCATCGAAATTATATTTAGCTTTCCTTTCTTTGTTGAAGTCATATTTATGTGAACAAGTTTGCTAAATATGCATCTATATGTATATATATAAATATATATATATGTATATATATATAATCTTATGTCGTAACTATTTATTCGTTCAGAAAGCCGTATCTTATGCGAAAGTTAACTGAATAATGTTATTATATTTGTAAACACACAAATTGATTCTCAACATTTAATATTTATCCCGAAAGTCCGTGTCTGTAATTGTTTTGCCGGCTACCAACAATTTCGTAGTGCACGTGATACCAGAAACAAAAGGTAATTTATGATTAATAAACAAATCTGAAATAATGGTATTTAGGTTGGTACTGCAGGTATATTTTTACAACATAATATTATTTTATTTTTTCATTATGTGAAAACACGACGCTCGCATGACAATATCAATTTGTTTGTTAATGACTGGAGAATTGAACATGAATGTCAAGACCTTACCAACAAATTGTAAACAGCATCGTATTTTTACAGCAGTTATGCACCGAAAAAGCGTAAGTTGCTTCTTTCAATTCAACGACAGAAAATAGTATGAATGAACGAAGTGGAAAAATTTCAGTCCAAGAGCCAACGATGTGCGTTAGCTACGGCTTGTTAACGATAAATAAAGGACGATGCGTGCGTGTAACTGCTAGGCTCAACGATTAATTGCGTGCTGTAACCACAGTACTTGGCAACTTGTGCGATATAACTTGTAATTGGGCTCAACGTCTTCAAGGATGTACGTGCGTGTCTGATACTTACACTAGAATCAACAATTATGGCAATGACCAGACTAGGGATCTGAAAATAAAGCCCGACGGCAATCAAAAGCCTTTCTATAAATGAGTAGCCATTGAAGAGCCGTCCCATTTGAAAATGTTGATTTGATACCGACAGAAACTATTTCTTTAGTTCACTAGACATGGAGAAATGAAAATATCCGCGAAGTGCGCATGAAATTCCCCTCATTGACTAAAATTTTTATAGATTATTGATTATCATTTAAGTGACGGTACTTCTGTTTTAAGCAAAATAAGAAAATAGAACCGGTAAAATGACGATCATTAATAAGTTATTCAGTGCCCACAAACCCATAGAACGGTAATTAAATTAGTTAATAAAAAAAATATTTCCTATAATTTATAAGTAATCATAATAGAAATTAACTGATAGATATAAACAAATCAAATTCATTGAAATATCGCAATGAGCTAACTGGAAAAATTCATATCAAAACAAATATTCTAGGTAAATAGATTGGTTTAAATAAAATTCGGAAATTTTATGCATCAAAATCATTTCTCATTAATTATTTCTATTAAGGACCAAGTGTTAAAAACTAAGAGAATTATACACAACAATACATTCAGCAACTAAAGAGGTACATACACAACAATACATTCAGCAACAAAAGAGATACATTATACACAACAATACATTCAGCAGCGACATTATACAACAATACATTCAGCAAGTTACATTATACACAACAATACATTCAGCAACTATCCACTCAAACAATGTTTTAATATAAATGGATGAAAGAGACATCGTAAAGTCTGCCTGTCTATCTATCTATCTATCTATCTATCATCTATCTATCTATAATCTATCTATCTATCTATCTATCTATCTATCTATCTGTCTATCTATCTATCTATCTATCTATCTATCTGCTCTATCTATCTATCTATCTATCTATCTATCTATCTATCTATCTATCCTATCTATCTATCTATCTATCTATCTATCTATCTATCTATCTATCTATCTATCTATCTAACTCTGTCTGTCTGTCTGCTCTGTCTCTGTCTGTCTGTCTGTCTGTCTGTCTGTCTGATCTCTGTCTCTCTGTCTGTCTGTCTGTATAAATAATCTGTCTGTCTGTCTGTCTGTCTGTCTGTCTCTCTCTGTATATATATATATATATATATATATATATATATTTAAGTGGTCCATGAATGAATGGAAAATTTGTATTTCTCTGATTTATAGCACACCCAAGAACTTGCATAATAAAAATTGGCCAAAATATCAACATTTAGAGGGTTCCACCAGAGTTTTGTAATGCACAGTATACTATCGGTTTTGGTTTTTGCTTACCATTCTCATATCTGCTCTTTAGTGCCTTGAATAATTGTCTATGGTAAAAAAATATTCTATAGCAATGTTTTATTGTTTATGTTCACAGAACCAATTTAGCTGTTATTTATTTAATAAATTTGTTAATCCCGTAAGGTTTCTCTGATGCTGACTTTACAATACCAAGTTAGAACTCATGGAAAAACCAAAGTTGAAGCAAGTTTATATTAAAACTGAAGTATGTGGACATTTACAAGATGTACTACCAGCAATATCTTGCTACTGGTGATGTACTGAAAGTGGTTTGCTATCATCTTACGAAAAAGAAAACGTTTTCGAAATGCTTGTCTAACTTCATATCAGGTATTGGGATCAAATTTGAAGAGCCGAGGCCGTACTTTTTGCTGGAGGCGGCTTCGGCTCTAAATGTTTTTTACAGTAGAATTCTGCAACTTTACAAAAGTTGTTGTTTGCTTTACAATTTAAAATGTTGTCATTTTACGAACAGTGCTTTTAAATGATAGCGTGCACATCACAAAAAACTAATGAGGAATGGACATTTTGTGTTCGTTTAGATCTTGTTTACACTCCGAAATTTTTTGAATGGAGTTATTTTGTTACATATAAAGTTTTAACAGTTTTCGTATAGAATTATTATCAATAAAAAATATTTTTTTACACGACAGATAGAACGCGTCATTCCGTATTATTGTTTGACCGCAATTTATAATAAAGTAAGAAGCAATTTTTATTATTGAACAGAAGCCAGATAAATTTATAAGGCTGTGGCTGCGTTTCGAGGTCCCAATAAGAACTCGATTGTTATTCGGAACCCGAATATATGCACTAAGCTTTAGCTATATTTATAAAAAAGCAATAAAGGCAATTTTGTAACATTTAGTTAAAAATTTCCCGGGTCCGATAGTCAATAAAATAATATATAGAAGTCTTTAAAATATTTTATATAATGTATCATTTTACTATTTGTAACATTTGAAATAACTTTTTTTGCATGAAAATGACTAGTGAAACCTCGGTCCTTTCTGGATGCACTGTTTGTTTTTAGTAAAACCGACAATGCGTATATTTTTTCCTGACAATGCGGAAGTGAACGCGGCAAATAACTTTTCAGCGGCATGTTTGTGAAATTACAAATTTTTTGTCTAGATATTACTGTCTTAATAGGAGTCGAGAACTGACAAAAAGCGGAGCCTTTGTGGGGAAAGGTAAAATTTGTGGGAGCGAAAAAAATTTGGCGGCTGTGAGACGGGTAAGGCTAGAATTTCCAGCGGCATATGACACACATGTATTGAAAAAACTAAAATCTGTTTTTTGAAGAAAAGGAAGAACAGGAGTGGACAACTTTCAGAAAAAACTTTGAAGAAAAAACAAATAAACTATTTGATGTGCTCGCCAAAATGTACAGCTAATCAAAATACATGAGGACAGAGATTTTTGGAGGACAGAGGAATACTAGGCAAATGGAAATGAGTGGCATTGATAAACAGCAATCAGAGAGGGATCGTGCTGAAAACATGTAAAGATGATGAAAAATGCGAAAAACATCGAAAAAGTTCCCAGTCATCAATTACAAAAAATGATGGCAACAACAGTGAGTGAAGAAGCACAGAAAGAACAACAACATTTACAAAAGACGACTATGAATCGAGAATACTATAAGTCAATCATGTGCTACAAATGTTTCGATCAGATGTTGTACCATTTTGAAAATCTTTCTGTCAGCCGAAAGATTTCATACACGAGAGGACAACACAATGATAAACTCTGTCTTACAGTTTTAAGCTGTCAAGTGAATGACAAGCTGATAGTCAGTACTAACTTTCATGTTCCAGAGGCCCACCATATGGCCAGATGGATAACTATGATATGCAATGGAAAACGAACATCTGGAATTTGACAGGATTTTGTGTATTTGTATATATTTGCATGGATTTCATGTCTATAGCCAAGTGGTGCACAATTAATGATATCAACTGTTGACAAATTGTCAGTATCAACAA
Source organism: Bulinus truncatus (assembly GCA_021962125.1). Classification (NCBI taxonomy): domain Eukaryota; kingdom Metazoa; phylum Mollusca; class Gastropoda; family Planorbidae; genus Bulinus; species Bulinus truncatus. The sequence goes on from JAGDYQ010000014.1 coordinate 3,498,451, forward strand.
AAGTTGCAACTGTACCACAAAAAAGGCTACAAAATCATTATCTCAGCAATGAGTGCAGGCTGGCATTCTAAATAAGGCAGTAAACTGAAAAAGAAATTAATGGTGGAGGCAATGTTGCTGGTTCTGATGCCAGTGTCAGAAATTAAATTTCTTCCCACCAACAAACAAACACCACTAAATGAACTAATATCATCAACACAACTGCTACTGCGCGTGTACACTGTATTGATTCTGAAAAAGTGAGTATTTTGGCAGCCGATGAAAAGCCTAAGAATCGTTAACGTACAGCAGAACGTTCTCTTGCATTGATGACAACCTTCAGTTAGTTAATAACTATCTGAGGCTGAAAATGGCAAAAAATATTCAGGTGATCAAACAATGCAATGAGTTTTGCATACAGATTTAAATTTTTATAAGGCAACAAAGAAATGACAGAGTGTATTGCTCAAAAAACAAATATTTTTCGACCACCTAATATATATGTCTATCTTATAGTACCTGTACAACCGTCAAATTTGTTGTCTACTGTTTTTTTATAATATATAACTTCGTGAAGCTTCTTTTTCTAGAGTACATCGTTATTTTATAACATTGGGATTCATCGGTTCCTTAGTGAATACAAAATATAAACTGTTGTAACTCTTTCGAAATAACGTATTTTTTAACACTGTCGTTGACGCCCATAACCCTTGTGACCGCCGCATGTCGAAAAATTATTGAAAGAACTATTCTGATTATTGAAGCATGATGAAGCTTTATTATAGCAGAGCGGAAATGGGCAAATGCTGCTATATGTGACACCAAACCGCATTAGGTATGTGTGGGTTGATTCCGCTACAAGCTGGTTGAAATCAAATACATTAAACACTCACAATATCACAAATTAATTTCAGATAATAAGATGGCAAAATAGGTACAATACATTGAAGTATTGGCTTATGATATGAATGACAGGTAGTCTTTTAAAATATTGGCATTAGTACAGAAAATATGAAAATGCTGGCGGGTTTTGTTTTTTTGCTATGATGACTTAATGCATGAATAACTTCTTGTTTTTATTACCAGATCGTTGATTTTTTCTCCTTCCTCAATCACGGGTTATGGTCACACATATCTAGTGAAGCACATTGTATATTAGGACTATTTGAATTGAATTTCTTACTGTGTTACTGCTGTCTTCCCAGTTTTTCAATAAAATAAAAACATTGAAGTAAAAAAACAATATTTGGACTGATTTCTTATCAGTAAAAAAAAACTATTTGGGATGATTTCTAATTGAAAAAAAAAACCTTTGGGCTGATCTCATGAACACAAATTGACATAGGAGATTTTTAAAATTTTTAAACCTTAACCAACTCAGAAAAGAATTTTTGCTTTCTATAATAAATGCCTTTTTTTTCAATGAAAATCCTTTACCTATTAACATGTAACATAGACTATTAAGGTAAGAGTCTACCAACACGAAACACTTAAGTATGGAAGTTTCCGTGCAGATTCGCTGTAGCGCAAATCTGTACACCGAAACAAAACTAAAAATGCATAACAGCACGTCAGCTGACTGGAAATGAGACCATTTCTAATTTATTTCTTTTGCCTTATTAAAATTGTTCGAGTTTAAACATAGATTACAGCATTCCTGAAGCTTCAATTTGACTCGACCCAGTTAATTCTAACTTCTAAGTTATGATTTAAAAATTCGTCTAACTTTATCATAATAATATATTGCATAAAATATTTTTTTTTTATTTGTTGAGACTAGCCCTTCATTTGATTAGGATATTAAAGTAGTTATAGGTAGGCATGGATAAAATATTCTATTTTTTTTTTTTTTTTGCAAAAAAAAAATAAATTAGAATGTTGCAGTCTGAAATTCTATTCTATTCATGTTTATATGATATGTGAAAGTCTACTTTTTTATCTTGTTTTTTGTTGATTATATATTGATATGAATTCTTTTTAAATGAGTTGATGTTTCTAAGCAGTCATTTTAGTTTATTTACCTCTGTTGAAAATATAGTTGTCTGGAAAAAAAAACTCTGCAAGCAGTAAAACTGAAAATTTTCACTGCTCCGCAGCGTAAATCCTGCCTTTTGAGCATTGCAGCGAAACTGGGGCAGAGTCCCTGAGGCTCTTAGATACCGGAATATCTGACCGTTGAAGGATAGCTTTATGTTATATTCTCTCACCAAGCCAAACATAAAAGTAGCCACTCTCCTTTGTCTTCTAATAGGATATAAGTTCAATTTTCTAAATCTTCAGAACATCTTCCACAACATAAGCTGCATCATCATCTGAGGGAAGAAATAGTCTTTCTGTTTGAATTTATTTGATTTCTCTCATATTGCCTGTTGTTTTAAAGTGTTTTTCTTACGGTATAGTTAAAACAGTGTTAGTGAAATGAATTGTCTCATTTTATTTTGTATAAAACAGTCTTCATGTATTCTACATAGTTCTTAATTTTTCATTTTAGAAACCATGAAATTTTTTTTTTTTGAATGAATTGCCATTGTTGATCTCATATTGGTAAAATGGTTCACTACTACACAATTAAATTTAGCTTATACAAATTTAACTTACACTGCTAATCTTACCATTGTTTCCTGGAATGAAGTCTTTGATTCTTGAGCACTTGACCTCAGTACATACAAATGTTAGTTTTCACACTTTTGAAAACTAACAATATATATTTAGTTTAGGTGAGTTAGTTAATTTTATTGTTATTCTCATCTTAGACTTGCAAGATTTACTTGGATACATTAACACATAAAGCACCACACCTTTTCTTTTTTAACTAATTTTCCACATAATAAGTTTTACATTAATATCCTGTCTAGCACATTGATAAATAATTTTTGGTAAAGTTTCACACTACTGGTTGCACATTATGAGGCACAGCTTTATATTTATTATGTTTTCATCGTCTTGAATCACTTACTTAAAAATGACTTTAAGTTTGAATTGAAATGTTCACCATTAAATTTTCAGTGCGAAATTAGTTTGCATTTCATTTTCTTTGAATATTTCTCTGCATTATAAATCTAAAATTAAAACATTTCAAAACAATCACATTTTATTTTGTTTATTACTTCAGTTTGTTATTTACATCTTCCACTTCTCGCAATCAAAAATTATTGATGTGCATTATTTTATTTTTTCCTATCATTATTAACAATACAACTATTGTTTTTGTATGCAATATATTTGTTAGAAGGTTTTTTTGTGGAAATAAAAATAAAAAGCATGACTAATAAATGAGCTTATTTCTGGTTGGCAGCTTGAGAAAAAAAAATTAAAAACACATTAAAAGTGTCTATTTTATCTCTTGTTTTTAGTTGTAGCTATATGTTGTTGAGTTTAAACATGTACAAAAAGGGTTTTTGTTAATCAACAGATGAGTACATCATCACTTTAAACATATCAGCAGTAAAATTAAATCCAACAGGGTTTCAAAGAATTATACACTGTAAATAGCTTCCATTCAGGCACAGTTTCCTTAATACTGTCAGAAATCCTTCAGTAATTTTTAGTTCTCTTATAATCGTTTTGTATACATTTACTTTATGACAGCAGTTGTGTCCTAAGATTGTTTTCATGTATTGATATGTTAAATTTGATGCTGTATCTCATAATTCTATTTGAAGGATATCTTTTATTAAAAATTACGATGTATGTTCTCTTTTTTTTTTAAGCTCATCTGAATCATGTTCAACTTTAAAATTCGAATTCTTTTTATATGGCGGAATTAATCCATAGCAGACTGACCCAAGGGCAGAGGACCCTTGAGCAGTAAACGTTTTAGGCCCTGTAAATTGTTATATTTTAATAACATCATAGAGCGAGCCCTGCATCATTCTAGCAACCTTTTTTAAGACTGGAATTAATTATTTACTATAGAAATTGAAGTGTACTAAAAAAAAAAATAAAGATATTTTAAATTGATAGATGGCATGTCCTTATTTATTTCATGTGCTTTTTCACCACCTGAACCATTGAAAAAATTTGAATCTCTCTTTGATATTTTTAGTACAAACATTTTCTTGAATTTTTTTTTCTTTTTTATATTTTTACTATCTAGATTAACAGAATTTTTCTTTTGATTTTTTTTTCTTCAACATATTATATACCATATATATTTCACGTATTTACATTTTTCTTTCACTGTATGGAATATGTAAAACTTTTAAACTGAATAATGTTGTCATAAAAAGTTACAAGAATAAAGTTCTGATATTTTTTATTTTGCCAAAATTTAAACTTGCTTTAATTGCTTGCTGTACTGTCTGTTTGTTTTTAGATCTTAGGTTTTAAGCCATTCATTCAATTTTTTTGGCTTTTTTTTTTTTTTTTAAATTTAAAGCCTGAATTCAAAATATGATTTGTTTGTTCAATGAACATTTTTTTGTAATTGCTTTTTTAAACTAATTTAAAAAAAATAAATCTACAAGATGAGTTTAATTTTGTTTGGGTCAGTGTCTTTTAAAAAGAGAGGAGAATTAACATGTCTTTGTTGTTGTTTTGTAAATGAAACATCGAGACACACATGTGATTTTTATATTTTATTTTATTATTTGTGTATGTACATACAGAATTGAAATGAAACAACTGTAATTGTATTGAATGGGGGGGAAGCACAGTAAAAGTTTCTTGATAGCTTAACTTAAAAGGATATACAATTTCCTTTTGCTTGTTAGTTGTCAGCCATGTACTAAGTTATGTGGAGTCTCGTCATAAACTGTGAACCAACTTTTGCTTGCTGCCTAACATTATATAGTGTTTTTTTATTTCTTTTTTTTTTTAAACCTATTGTTACTTACATAATTTTATATTTAACAAAAAAAAAGGTTAAAAATGTTTATTGGTGCAGTGTTCATTTATTTTATCAAGACTCTGGTTTATTAGGCTGTTTGTTATCAAATTTTATTATTAGTCTGTTGTGTTTAATTATGTTATCAGACTGTGTTGATCCTGAATGGACTGAAATGTTTGATTTGGGCGTTTGGCAATTCTGCCTTCTGGAGAAAAAAAACAAACTTACCTCCCTTTTATTCATCCCACTCCCCCTCCCTTTTTTCAGCAACCCACCATGTAAAGTCTGTGATGAAGAAATCTTTTATCATTGTTAATTGTATATCTTGTTGATTGTAGTTTATTTTTTAGCTTTTTTTCTTAACATGTTTATGCATTAATTTATGTCAAATCAGAATTTATCCTACTTACAAAATATTTTGTCACACTTTTCTTGATCCTTTCTTTTTTATAATGTCAATTATCATTCACTAACATTATTGTGAAATTTCAGTGATATTTGCTTTTAATTTCACTTTATCTAGTATTTAATAAATTTCAGTGATATTTGCTTTTAATTTCACTTTATCTAGGCTTTGATAAATTTTCAAAATGAATTTAATTTTTAGTTCCTAAAAAAATGTATCATTACATTTGTATTATTTTTGTAATGTGTTTTAATAATAGGCATACTAACAAAACAAAAACTAAAAAAATTAACAGATCAAATCATTATTTTTTTGTTATTATTTGTTCTAGTTAAGTAAAAAGTGTGTGCATTTTTTATTTTACTGTTGCTTCTATTTTTTTCTGTCTGCTAAAAACTGCTTTCATTCCTATTAACATGTTCAAATATAGTACATTTTTTAAACACTGATCATATTATTTAGGGTAAAAATATGAGAGTTTCAGCTTTTTAAATAGACTTCATTCAAATCATGTAATTATGAAGATAGGCAGGAAGTCATAGGACTTTGATCATGTAATTATGATCTGGCTTACCATCTCACCCACCCCTTGCAGTAAAGGCAACTTGAGAGAGTACAAATGAAAACCAAAGATTCAGTTCAATTTTTTTGTTTTAAATCATTCAATTTTTTTATCCTTAAAGCTAAAGCACATTAACTCCATAAACTTCATCCTTTTAAACTTCCTTGTAATAAATTTTCTTGATTAATTTGTATCTAATTAGCCTTAACTAGTGTCAGTCTGTTGTGTTTCAAACCATAGCTCAACTTGCACCAGACTTTTGTATTTATATCTATGTCAGTTTGTGAAAAAAAAAAATACTTTTTTCTTGTGTCTTTTTTGCCTTTGAAACTATATTCACCTAAATATACATTGCTGGCATTGAAAAATTTATGTGCATTCTCATTTTTAGAGTATTCTTTTTTATTTTGATTATCAATTTTTTAAGGGAAAAAATTATAAAAAGAGAATCATCCTTTTTTTTCTAAAATAAATTAGTTTACAGATTGAGCTCTATATTTACTTTGGCTGAAATACAATAGTCAGTAAATGTGTCTAGTGTTTATATCTTTGTGTCATTTGTTTTGTAATCTTTTTTTTTTTTATTATTTCATATCTCTATTTTTTTTTATTTTTTTTTTTGCATTAATTGTATTGTTAAAATTTATTTTTAATTTATTAAGAATTTATTAAGAATACTTTCCAAAAAAAATATTGTAATATTTACTTGAAACATCTTTTACCGTACATGGTATGTTGACATAAAAGTTTTCTATTAAATGTTGTATATTTATTACCAATAATTTCACATTGAAATGCGATTTTTTGTTGTAACATAGTATAATTAAAAAAAAAAAAGTTAATGTAGATTTTTTATCCTGTATAAGTTTCAATTTGGACAGTCATTAACCTGTTGACTACATATATTTGTTATGTTTAATAAATTGTTTACATATTTTTTTCCCCCTCTAATTTACTTAGTTAAACACATTTTAAGTTACTTTAAACTAAATCCTAGTCATACATAATATTTCTTCTTTCACTGTTTTTGCAAGTCACATTGTCATTTTTTTTATCACTAGGCATATTTCTTTGTATCTGAGGTTTACAATTAAATCCCTCAAATGGATACATGCTTTTTTAAATTACTCACTTAAAAGTCAGAATTTGAATCTGAAGAAGCGTCATTAAATTTTGGCATTAAAATAAACAATTTGATTTCATAAAAATTTAATATGTATATTCAGAAATTTCTTAATTTTGAGAAAACATTGCTGGAAAAATGATAGTTTGTTCTGCTTTTTTAACTTAATTTTATGACACATATTTTAAGTGAAATAAGACTAAAATCACATCTTTAACTTTTGTTGTTTAGTTATTTTATGTTTAGGGTGAAATAGATTAAAGAATAATAATTTCCTTTTAATATATCTCAAATTCCACAGGTGGAAAAAAAAATGATGCCTTATAGATTAGCGAAGGTTGGATTCAGAAATAATTAAAAAATATATACTTTAATTTTTATTTAAAAATTTCAATCGTTTCATAAACATTGTTCAGTTTCCTACACTTTGTTCAATCTCCTACACGTGAAGTTGATTTTAATGGCTGATTTTTTTCAATGTTTATTTTTTTTTTTTTTTTGCCATAAAGCATTTTTTAGTATTTTACAAAAGTTGCATTGCCCACTGGAAAAATTTGGCGTAGTTAGAAATATCGTAAAATTTAGGGGTGGCCTCTGGCCAATGCATGTTGATTCAAAATTAGTGCGTTATATTGTGATAAAAAATTATATTAGTTGATGCAGAAATTAACAAAGTTTAATAAAAGATAAACATTTTTGATTTTTAAAAAAGTGCATGTATTTTTTTTTAATTTTTGAATCCAACCCCAGGGGATCCTGTAGAGCACACACAAAAATTTCAATTAGGGATTTATGGAGTTAAGGGGTCTCTGGCACCCCTTGAAAAACCAGATTTCCTAAGATACTTGTATTAAACAGAGTGCTAAATACCCACATTAACCAGGTCGATTTAGTAGGGCAAACAAAAAAAACTAAATATTAAGTGTTAATCAAATAATTCATTTTTCTTGGGAACTAGTTTAGTTAAAAGGTCAAGTACAATTAACTAATGACATTTTTTTGAAAGAATGTGTTAAAATAAAAATTATGATCTGTTTATGGGTTTTTTTTAAAATTAACCCCAGTCTATTCTCATTTAATATTTGCTTTGTTTCATTTATTTTATATTTATCAGTTTAAGATTTTTATCAAGTTCCCTTTTTATTTGTTTATTTTTTCAAAACCTTGTACATTGATGTATTCCTGTATTTTGATTCTACATAAATGTTATTGTGATTTTTTTTTGCCTCCTTACCCCCTCCCTGACAACTGTGTATACATTTTAATATAAATATTTATATATATACAATTATACATTTGTGTTGATCTATTAAATTTTGTTTCTCAAAAGTTTAATTTTTTACTTTCTAAATTATGTCAGATTCATCATGGCCAAAAATATTATCCCATTATTGAACTCATTGTGACTTCAACCTTCGTTTATTACAGCCATGGCCGACTGTAGGCTAATAGATTTGTGGCCAACATTGGCAGCCAACATTGGTCTATTACATTGGTGGCCAACATTGGTCTATTACATTGGCGGCCAACATTGGTCTATTACATTGGTGGCCAACATTGGTCTATTACATTGGTGGCCAACATTGGTCTATTACATTGGTGGCCAACATTGGTCTATTATATTGGTGGCCAACGGTAACATGGTGGAACTGGTATACTGGCGGCCAACATGGTATACTGGTGGCCAACTGGCTATACTTGGTGGCCAACATGTTATACTTGGTGGCCAACACTGGTCTTTATATGGGGCCCCTTGGTTTTTATTTGGGGGCCCCCTTGGTCTCCATATGTGGGGTATTTTTTAGGCGGCCCCATTTTTTTGGGGGCCCTGTCCTTTTAAGGGGCTATTTTTATGGGGGCCCCATCTTTTTTTTGGGGGCCCTGCTTTCGGGGGCGAACCTTTTTCACCAAATCACCAATGAACTGATCTGTTGTTTAAATTCCTCCACAACACAAATAGAACTAAAAAGTTGTATAATAAGCCGATTTTAACATGCCTTTCATCACATTTAGAGACTGAGGGGTTTTGTATCCCCAGACTTTGCAATATTGTAAAATGAAGTAAAAAGTACAATGACATAATTCAGGGGTGGGCAAACTTTTTCTACGGAGGGCCACATTGAAAATTTGATTGTTATTGGCAGGCCACATATATATTTATCTACTTCATTTACAATTTACAACTTATGAAAATATGAACTAATGATAATAACTATGTATTTTCACTATTTGTCATTTTTCACATTCACACTTTATTATACAATCACATTACATTTTAAAAATACGAACTAAATCAGTTCAGTGCTAATTTGGTAATAAGACTTTACTAATCATATTAATTATCAACTAAAGTTTATTGTTACCTGTCATAAGAATTATGAAGACAAAGGAACTTAATTTACATACAAGCTGACGATAGAGTACACTTATAATTAATGAGAAGTGTGTAACTGTTCACATTTTTGGATAATGTTTGTTAACTGTGGAACCAGTTTACTGGTTGTGATTCGCATGACCATATAAATTGCAGTCAGTCAAAATCGATCAGTTCTTAGACTTGTTTATTTTCATACAATAAAACGCTTGCTCTCAAATGTATGTGAACCCAAATAGTGACAAACACTGGCATCAAATTTTGTTAGTTGTGGAAATGCCACAGCTGGCAAACATCCTTAAAGCTCCAGCAAAAGAACTAACTTGAACCTCTCCTTCAGGTCAAAATCTGCTTGTAGGTCAAGCAGCTCTAACTAATATTCTCGAGCCATAAAACCGATTTAATATCCCTAGATTCGAATGAAGTAGTTGGAAATAAATTTAAAAACTACAACGAAAAACTAAATTAAGAATTACCATCGACAGAGGATCGCAACATGCATAAGGGCCGCACATTTTACTCTGGCGGGCCGTATGCGGCCCGCGGGCCGTAGTTTGCTCACCCCTGACATTATTGGTTACAGCTGCACATTTTTTAAAATTAAAACAAACAAACAATATACAATTATTTTTTTTAAATAATCTTTTATCAAAATAAACTAAAATTTAACTCATCATACAAATATTTATGTAAATTAACATGACTAAAAATATAAGTGTCAGTGCACATCTAGATGCATAGATTATTTAATTATTTATTTATACTTATCAAATTATGTAAAGACATATATAGTCTTATCACCTCCACTTTTAACTGTAGTAATGATAATTGAAATAAATATTTTTGTAACAGTTTTTTTCACAATAATCTCAATGCAAATTTTTCTCCATTATAAACATGACTAAAACGTATTTAACTTCATAATTCCACTAAAGTATAATCGTGTATTGTCATGTAGACTCGACACTTGTGCCTAATTTGAGTCTTCTCACTAATTTAGAACAGGTCTAAGAGTTTAGATTTTGGGAACAAAGCTACAAAGCCACAGAAAGTGAAACTAATTAATAGCTTTAAAAATAAAAGTGAAACTATTCAGGCTGTGGTCTCTGTGTATAGATGGCTGGACCTAAGATAAAATACTAGTAGTAAGAAACCATCACAGATAAGAACTAAACTTACCAACAATAACTGTTTCCATACATTTCATATACAGATAAAAAAAAATTCATTAAATGAATGTATACAAATATTAAGAAAATGATAAGATTAAAAAAAAATCCCATATGTAAAACTATATTTCAAACAGTTGTCTAATTCATCTTCAAGTCTGGTTCCAGCAATTTACTATTAGTATGTTAATTATTGAAATGAACGTGAGTGAAGACTGTGTTTTCCAATACATTATCTTCATTATCGTTAAATGAACCAGGCAGCCTATCAGATGATTGAATTAAATCATTCAGCGCTTCAGTATTAAAGCCTATTTCCCTTTAGAGCAAGACAAACATTATTATAACATGGTGATACTAGGCTGTTCTAGCATATCGATACTAGGCTTTTCTAGCATATCGATACAAGGCTGTTCTAACATACCGATACTAGGCTGTTCTAGCATATCGATACTAGGCTGTTCTATCTAGTGATACTATGCTGTTATTACATAGTGATACTAGGCTGTTCTAACATTCGCCAATAGGCTGTTCTAACATATTGATACTAGGCTGTTCTTGTAAAATATGGCAACACATCAAGAGGTGCATGGTAACCATATAACCAAATGGCGCCACGTATCAGCGATCCTGTCTGCTCGTCTCTCCACACTCCATTGGGCAGGTAGATATCACGTGACACCGCTCCTTTCTCCAGCACCGGAGCCACGAGCAAGATATCTCCCAGCAGAAACTCTGAATCTATGGCAATAGCTGCGTGATCATCAGGAGCGATCCACCACAGAGGTCTAATTATAGGCTCGCCAGTTTTCACGGCGTTCAGCGCCAGCTCGATTATTACATCGGCGTACTCCTCATGGAGGTGGAGGTAGCGCCTAGTCAGCTGAACCACCGAGTCGTTGAACCACCACGGTGGGATGGACATCTGTATCACAGGCAGAAAGATGCTGGCCTGCAGCCACCGTATAAAAAGCTCTGGGTCCGGCGAGCCAGTTAGGTAGTCGTCTCCACCAATCATATCGGGGAGAATGTAAGGGTATCCCATCATGCCAAACGCAAGTGCGGCGGGGATCAGAGTCTTGATACCTAAAGTGTGGCTCCAGTCACTCTGCCTGTCTATAAGACGCAGCATCAATGTCGAGTTTTGGCTCCGGAAGCCCACTCTCATCTCCTGTCGCCTCTGGTCTAGGTCACTCTGCAAAGCAAGTTCTATATATTTCCTTGACAAGTAATTTGGGTTCGTAACTTTGTTCTTCAGTTTATATTTTCCCGGATACCAAATCGCCTCCCCAGCGTCAAATTTGAACGACGTAACGTTGAACGTTTTCTTCAAGTAATCCAACCTGTCTAGGTACCACTTCACTGCATCTGGATTGGTCATATCTAAAATCCCAGCGTTGTGACTGGATCTCCACCAGCTCACCATGTGGGGATCATCCGAATCAAAGTCCTTCACGAGGAACCCTTTACCCGCAAGCTCTTTGAATGCGTCAGAGTCCTTATTGAAAAATGGATGAATCCAAACAGTCGCGGGAATGCCCAAATCTGTCAAATTTTGTATCATCTCCACTGCGTTAGGAAAGCGGTCTGCTGTAAAATTAAAATCTCCATAGTGAAGAGTCCACGAGTCGTCAATCTCTAACTGGGAAACACTGAAATTGTGTGCTCTGATGCTCTTGGCATAATTCACTACGATGCTCTGGTTAATTCTGTCTTTGTAAACAGCCCAAGTACACCAAATCGGATAACGAATAACGTCAATTGAAGGTACAAGGGTTGGTTTTGGCAGATGACTAGCAGAGATTCCTTTCCATAAACTGAGTAAGTTCTTTGACAAGCACATGTCATACTTCAGGAAAGGTTGGGTCACGTTAAAGAAAGGCGTGTCGTCCCCTACCCTCCCTTTCAAACAGAGGAGGGGCATCTTATATTGATTGATGCTGACGTACAACGGGGTTGTCTCATCAACGATGATGCCGAACCCTGAAGAGGATAAAAATATTCCTTCGATCACACTGCCGAAGGTTCGACCCATGTAAGTATCGGCCGTGATGAAAGCAGACGAGTTGATGTTGTAGCCGTTCATTGGCCATGATTGACACGACTCTTCAAAACCACCGAACCATGAGAATTGTGACAAATCGAAGCAGTCCTCTGGGCTTTCCTTCACGCTTGAGTTAGCAGGCGGCTTCCAGTAGATAGTACTGCATTCAAAATCTAATTTTGTTCCGAAATGCTTATGTCTTTTATTAAAATGACGAAAAACTTCCAGTCTAAATCCGTCTTTCCATTCTAAACAGAAACCATCTTTCTTGCTATTTTCACTCATTTTACATTCCACCATTTGGTTTGTATTGAAGTTTCGTGCGAGATGACCTTTGACTGGACTTATTAACTCTGTCCAACGTCTGTGTGCTGTCAGGGTTATTCCCTCATTGGACGTTTCGAATTTGGCCCATGGACCTGCAGTTAGTACTGACTCAGTCACAGAAGACGTTTGGTCAATGATGTTGCTCTGCCAGATATGATATCCCAGACCCGTCAATACGCTAAGTGTGAGCAAGGCAAGCAGTAGGCCACTCACGTAGTTAGCTGATGGCGGTGACAACATTCTGAGCAAAAACAAACAAAACAAATAAAGATAGAGAGTGAAAGAGAAGTAAACATTATACAGAAGGAAACTTTATACAGAAGTAATCATCCGCAAACGATTTTAAAATTAGGATTGAGTATATACACTCTCCGAGGATGCTACGAGTTGAGTTGGAGACATAATTTATCTCTCTCTTTCACAGACACTTTTACACACCACATACCGGTGCCTCACCACAGACCGTTTTCACACTTCAGACCAGTGCCAACCACAGACCAGTGCCACACCACAGACCAGTGCCAACCACAGAACTGTGCCACGTCACAGAACAGTGCCACGTCACAGATACATGCCACACCACAGAACAGTGCCACGTCAAAGACCAGTGCCACACCACAGAACAGTGCTACGTCACAGATCGATGCCACACCACAGAACAGTGCCACGTCATAGACTCATGCCACACCACAGACTCATGCCACACCACAGAACAGTGCCACGTCATAGACTCATGCCACACCACAGACTCATGCCACACCACAGAAAAGTGCCACGTCACAGACCAGTGCCAACCACAGAACAGTGCCACGTCACAGATCCATGCCACACCACAGAACAGTGCCACGTCACATACCAGTTCCACACCACAGAACAGTGCCACGTCACAGACCAGTGCCACACCACAGAACAGTGCCACGTCACAGATCCATGCCACACCACAGAACAGTGCCACGTCGCAGACTCATGCCACACCACAGAACAGTGCCACGTCACAGACCTGTGCCAACCACAGAACAGTGCCAACCACAGAACAGTGCCAACCACAGAACAGTGCCATGTCACAGAACCAGTGCCAACCACAGAACAGTGCCACGTCACATAACAGTGCCAACCACAGAACAGTGCCAACCACAGAACAGTGCCACACCACAGAACAGTGCCACGTCACAGAACAGTGGTTTACAACATTTTTTTTTGTTTTCTAGATTTGTATGAATTGCGACCCCATTAAATTTATTGAACTCAACTATATGGTTTTAAATCAACTACATGTGTACATGGTTTTGATAAAAATAACCATTCTCACTCAATATGTTATAGCCAGTGATTCTCACTCAATATGTTATAGTCAGTGATTCTCACTCAATATGTTATAGTCAGTGATTCTCACTTAGTACCCTAGTTAGGACTGTGTTTTGAAAATATTTTAGGCCAGCATGCAAAAGGGACTCACTGTATGATGCTAAAAATTTGATGTTAATTACCCAATGAAAACAATTGTTGAGGGGCCCACAATAGACTTGTCATTGCGCAAGATGAATGACCAATCAGTCCACCACTGGTTAGTGCTTCATAATCTGGGTAGGAGCACTTAAAGTAAAACTACTGTTATTACCAAGTGACTTCTTCTAATCTATTATTTATTTGTTGTTGCTTTATTTTCATATGCTTCAATAGATCACGGTTGCTAAAAATAAAACACACATGACCTGACTAAACTTCCATCTCAGATAAGAGCTTCCATTAACTAAGCGATTCTCATATTAACACCAATCAACCTTTCCAAATGTTTATAGTTAACAGTCTATTTATTATTTCGTTCAACGAAACGCTAGATCTAAATTTAATGTCTCAGATGTCAGCGTATTAAATTCTAGGCTCTAGTTCTATTCATCTGTCAATCTTAAAATACATAATTTATACTCAGAAAAATATATAATATATATAAAACATTATCCTACCTGATACTAAAATATTACAAATCTGTTAATTACAAGTTCGTGTTGTGCACAACTTATTATCAAGGAAACGTTTACTTGCAACTATTTCTATTTATATTCGAAGTCTAAGAGACCAGGAAGTCTTTATTGTGTTCATAACTACACAGTTGGTTTTGTTAAAATAACATTGTGGTCCTCTTCATGAAAACATGAATAGAAAAATGTAAAGTTAATGTGTTAGTGTAGTGGTGTGGAGTTTATGATCACAAAATAAATAAATAAATCGATACTGCAGCGCTGTGAGGAACATGTAGTTTAAAGTGCACATGTCAAGTGATCCGCTGTGATACTGTAGTTAGCTATATAGGTCAATGTCATCAGTGTGTGACTGTATATGTCTGCGTGTCTCTATTCATCAGATTAGATATTTAAGTCCTCAGCTAACAATATACAAAATCCAACCACTGAAGGAGTCAATACGCTATTGTGTCGGACAAAGTTATAAAAGGTGTCACATTTGTAACGGGGTTACAAGGCTGATAATATAACCAATATAACACATTCTTAAATATGTAAGAAATTGAACACTATAAAAATACCCACTTTATAACAAACATAAATCTACAAATATTTTTTTAATACACCACACCAGGTTTAGTGATGTCTTGTCCTCAAAACGAACCACCAGCCAAGGCTATTTGGGTCAAACTAGGTCAACCGCCACAATCCCCGCGCCTGATAGGAGTATTACGGTACGGTATATAGCCATTGCTCCCTGCCTTGCACGTGAAACTGTCAAGCAGAACTGGATCGACGTAAAAGATGAAGAAAAAAAAAACAGCACGCGCTTGGGGCATCAAGGGAAGAGGGGCGGTGCCACACTAAAACTCCATAGTCGAGTTTATCATTTCATAGGTGGTGAATATTGATCCTCTTCGATCCTTTTTTTTTTTTTCAAGCGTTCAATTTCACTGTTAAGACATTGAACCTTCTGAAAGTTGGCGACTATTGAAAAGGATTCTTTTGAGAGAAATGTTGTTGTTGTTGTTGTTGTTTGTTGTTAATGGAAGCACACAATATTTTAACTGTAAATTAAGATTTTTAAATGATTTATAATTAAGAGGCAACGTAACCTAAAAAACAGCATTGGTTTTAAATAAAATTAGTTATGTTGATACATTTTATCAGATTTATTAACAAAAATTTGTCAAAACAATCATTCACTATCAATTATCAATAATTTTAAGCGAATAATGTCGACCAATGTAATTTGGAAATAGCTCCAGGTGGAACATTGACGGTTAATAGTTGCTATGAAAACGACAAAAAACACTCTTTGGAGTTGGCATACATGACTTTTTACGTACAACAGTCAATGGATTTTGCCTATTGGTTTTTGTAGGTAAGCTCTATGTATATGAACAAAATAATATTTTTCAGGTAAAACATGAGTGTTTGTGTTCTATATAGGTAGACATTTTATCATAAAATAGAAAAAAAAACATTCTACCTAAGGGGGAGGAACTAAGAAAATCTACAGGAAATGTGTTCCAATGTTTGGTTTTTGTTGCTTTATAATATGCGATTAAATGGGGGGGGGGGGGGGGTAATGCTCACCTTCCCCTCTCCTCTCCCCGAATGGTTTCCAAACGTCAAGAAGTCCATTAAAAGGTAAATGCAATGTTCAGTAGTAAATATTTATTTGCAATTACCTTTTATATTTTACATTAATTTCTTTTTTATATAGGCTTTTATGCAAGCCATTTTGTCTTGGCGTTATCTCTATTCATTTTGGAGACCTTTTTCTTTCCTATTCATGGAAAGTGCGCTTATCATGTCCTGAAAAGAGATAACTTCCGTGTTCAAGAGTATGTTTGGTGCGCATTTTATTTTATTAAATGACTCTACTATTTACATACCATTATTTGTGAAGAACAAACATAGGTGCACCATAAGAGTGAAATGTTTGAGCCCTTCACATATTGTACTTGAGACCATGGAGGTGGGGTGGGCGAGAAAAAGGAATAGGTGGTGATGGGGGACTCGGGGGGCTCGGGGAAAGAAAGTAAGGTTGGACGGAATAATTAGGGATTTGGATTAATAGGATTAGTGAGACTGAGGGAAACCCGGGGAAGGAGCGAATAGTGGAGGGGGTATGGGAAAGGAGCAACTGGTGTGTGTGTGGGGGGTGGGGATGTTCGAATGGTGAGAACCGAGACCATGCTAAGGGGGGTGGAGACTTGCTGGTATTTTGATAAAACTAATCCTCAGTTAAGATCTACAGTTCTGATACTTGGTCTAAGATATTATTTAAAAGATTTTGTTTTCAATTGTTATATATCCAACCTGAATTCAATCCGATAATTTAGATTGGGAGCGGAGCAATTAACAAGTGGCTCACTTTAAAGACGCAATAATTTCTGCTGTTAAATGTTTCAGTTTTTAATGTTCATTTACAATTAAATCTCATACTTCATCCTAATTTAGTAAAATATGGCAGCATGTCCAAAGGTGCTGAATAATTTTTAATCCAGACACCGCCTTGCAGTGTTTGTCCTTTCTGCTCATCTCTCCACTGACCATTGGGTAAATAGATATCACGTGATGTTGACCCCTTGTCCAGAATCGGTGCCACCAGAAGATCATCTCCAAGCAAGAACTCAGAGTCTATTTGAAGGGCGTATTCGTCTTGTGGGGCAATCCACCATAATGGTCTATTAATAGGTTCGCCTGTGTTTTTGGCATTTTCAGCCAAGTTGATTATTTTGTCGGCGTATTGTTCATGAAGTTGAATGTATTTCTTTGAAATTTCGATGACTGTGTCATTATAAAACCAAGGCGGAATAGAAAATTGTAGCACTGGCATAAATACGGTAGCCTGGAGCCACCTGATGAACAACTCAGGATCAGGCGTACCTTCTCCGTAAGCGTTTCCACCAATCAAATCAGGAAGAACGTATGGATATCCCATCATGCCAAACACAAGAGAGCAAGGGATGAGAGTCTTGATTCCAAAAGTGTGACTCCAGTCACTAAGTCTGTCCAACATTCTTAACATAATTGTTGAACTCTGACTTCTGAAACCTGACCTAACCTCTTGGCGTCTTTGATCTGTGTCAGCCTGGAATGTCATTTCAATATATTTCTGTGTTAAATAATTCGGTGTTATCAAAGAACTATGTAGTCTGTATTTTCCTGATATCCAGCCTAATTCTCCAGCATCAAATTTAAATGACGTAACATTAAACGTTTTCTTCAAATAGTCCAGTTTATCTAGATACCATTTCACTGCCTCTGGATTTGTAAAGTCTAAAACTCCAGCTATGTTTGTACCTCTCCACCAACTAACTAGATGTGGTTCTTTAGAGTCCAAACTCTTGATAAGAAAACCTTTTTCGGCAAGTTCTCTGAACGCATTAGAGTCACTATTGATGAAGGGATGCATCCATATCGTTGCTGGAATGTCCATTTTGGTTAAATTGTTAATCAACCCAACAGCGTCAGGAAATCTGTCCGATGTAAAGTTGAAATCTCCATAGTGCGGTGTCCATGAATCGTCAATCTCCAACTGTGAGACGCTGAAATTGTTGGCTCGGATGATGTTGGCAAATTCTATAACGGTTGATTGGTTGATGAATTGTTTGTAAATAGCCCAAGTACACCAGATGGGGAATCTAAATAGATCATGTGCCGGGGCACTTGTAGGTTTAGGAAAATATTTCTGAGAAACACCTTTCCATAAAGTCTGAATGTTGTTGGATTGGCACACGTCGTACTTGAGAAACGGTTGTGAAACATTAAAATACGGTGTGTTTTCTCCAACTTTACCTTTCATGCAAAACAAATCGGATCCGTTTTGATTGACGCTGACATACAACGGGGTAGTTTCGTCCACAATGATCCCATTTCCAGTCGAAGTGAGAAATACCCCCTCCACAACACTGCCCAATGTGTCACCTTGAAACGAATCTGATGTGACGTAAGCCGTATATTGTTTTTGATAGCTGTTCATCGGCCAGACCTGCTCGGCTGATTCAAACCCACCAAACCATTGAGATGCCGTCATGTCATAGCAGACTTCTGGAGTTTCTTGAACGCTGCTGCCGTCTGGTGGCTGCCAGTATATTGTATTACATTGGAGATCTGTGGCTGCTCTGGAATTTCTTTTCTCATCTAAACTTTGAGAGACATGAATCTGAAACCCATTATCTAATTCAAGGCACACAGCGTTCTGGACATCATTGTCATCTCCACGGCAATACCTCACAGATTTGAGTTCGATGTTGCTAGCAAGGTTTCCCTTAAATTCACCATTTCCTGCATTGGGCTTTCGAGTGGATTTATAAAATATACCGTGACTGTTTACTTCCAGGTTTGTTCCATCAAATAAATCAATTTGGACTGGATTGCAGTCATTGTTGTTGTTACAGATATTAGTGAACTCGACAGCACTGCATATTTCAACTTCAAGTAACACCGAGCAGACCAGAACAGTCAGAATATGACTGAAAGTAGTCATGGCTTGAAATTAAAAAGAATGAAATATCTGTTAAATGAAAAGAATGCATACTGCTTTTAGGTAAATTATGTATAAATAACGTTTATTCAGGAGAATTTCGATCTAGGACGATTCGAAAAGTTATTTTCCTAATTTCATTAAATTTCATTAAAAATGAAAATAAAAGTTGTATCAATAAATACAGTTTAAAATCATTCAAAAGTTGTCTCAATAAAAAGAGTTAACTAATTAACTCATTAATTAGATATAAATAAATTTTAATCTTTAACTTAACTTTTTACTAAAAATTTAAAAGTAGCCGAAATAAAATTGAAACCGCCGATCTGGCATCATTTTTTGTAGTCTTTCCTATCACTGCTCATCAGGGACCTTTATGAGTCAGCACGTACCTACGTTTAATTTAACTTTCAACAAGAATTATTAAACCATAGGGAAAATATAGTGGTACCTCCTAATACGAAAAACTTGGATTCAAACAAAAATCTGAGCAAGCTATGCTTTGGAATCTGTCTTTTGACACAAACTTATGGTTAGTGTTTTATGATTTCTGTTAGGTCTTTTGCAATATTATGTACCACTTAATGCGAACAATAAGATTTGATCGAGGAAAAAGTTATGATGTGATTTTTATGAAATTTATGTTGATGCTAATTTTATAAAATATAACATTATTGTGCATCGGCCATTAACATGTACAACATTTTAACCCCAAGAATCGATTACTTTATTTGATATAGGTTAAACCGTAAATAAAAAAAAATCTGACTTGGAATTTGAACAGTTTAGACTTCGAAAAAATTTCGAATATAAATATACGAATATAAATAAACGAATATAAATGTAAAGGGAGCATTATATATATATAATTTAATATAGCAATACTTTACCTTTTGCCCAACTTGACAGTTACTATTAAATGACCAACACTTTCTTATCTCTGATAAGAGAAAACAACATAAAAGTTTTTTTTTTAAATACCAAACAATTTATATCTAATTTATTTATGTCAAGGACAGTCAACAGTAGCCACATTGAAATCATCAGTACCCTAACGTGATGATGAAGATATAGGTAACATTCCAAACTGAATTAGTTCAACGAACTTTAGCCGGGGAGGATGTTTCATTAGTTATTTCATGGCCAGCGAGTCAGAGACATGTGGCATGGAGGACGAGATCAAACTCAAGGACATCTCTTGTATTTCAGTGATGGCCATTTAATGGCCAAGGTAGATTTGAGTTGTGGTTCCACACAATGCCCTGCTCGTTATGCAGATTCATATTTTGATGCAGATTTTGTATAAATAAAATCATGTGATTATTATCTCTAAAGTGTTGTGTTTCAAATTAATTTAAGGTAATCTATTTGAGCCATTAAGAAAAAAATGAAGCAGCAAATGCAAAATCTGTTATTTCTGATAATACATTAAGCGCTTAATTGGCATCATATTCAAGATATAAATATGAAAGTAATTGAGAAAGTCCCATCTGTTTGGATTGAGGATCTAATCCAAAGAAAAATTCCATTCCATTGAGTGATTTTTTAATTCATGAGCTATCATTATAGCAAACAAAGTTTAAAGCTTTATATAAATCTAACGGAATTTTCGAAGTAACTTACTGTATAAAATAGACTTTTATTGTGTGCACTTTTGTATGAATATTTTTTTTTAATTGAATTAATGCGAATTAGAAAATTTTTGAATGTATACTGTCGTATACTATTTTTCAGGACTTACATTGAGTCTTTTTTATGAGGCATTTTTTGTGGAACGGATCCCTGGCATAATAAAAAAAAAACACTTTAAAAAATAAAATACACACACACACACATACACACACACACACACATATATGTATACATACATAAATATATCTCCTGCTATGTAAAAGATTTAAAATGAATGTTATAGAAAATAATAACCAATTTCATTTATTTTAGAGGCAGTCTAAAATTATATCTTATTTGTTATCTTTGTTAATTTTGTGTACGTAGGAATAATTATCGCTTAAAAAAATACTAGGAAGTGTTCAAAATATGTGCCTCTTGTTTCACTGTAGTTCCTTTCAAATATGTGCCTCTTGTTTCATTGTAATTCCTTTCAAATATGTGCCTCTTGTTTCACTGTAATTCCTTTCAAATATGTGCCTCTTGTTTCACTGTAATTCCTTTCAAATATGTGCCTCTTGTTTCACTGTAATTCCTTTCAAATATTTGCCTCTTGTTTCACTGTAATTCCTTTCAAATATGTGCCTCTTGTTTCATTGTTATTCCTTTCACATATTTAGTCTTACTGCTCCATTTTCAGTTTTAGTTTATAACAGCGGTCGTAACAATTATTTCAATTAGCGGTGTTAGTTACATGCGAAAAACTGTCTACAAATATACTGTCTACTGTCATATAAATATTATAGGAGACAACATATCAAGAGGAGAGAAGAGCTCGTAAATCACTGACATATATATACTAGGCTGTTCTAACATAGTGATACTAGGCTGTTCTAATATAGTGATACTAGGCTGTTCTAGCATAGCGATTCTGGGCTGTTCTAACATGATACTTGGCTGTTCTAACATAGTCATACTAGGCTGTTACAACATTGTGATACTATGCTTTCTGACATAGTGATACTAGGCTGTTCTAACATAGTGATTCTAGGCTGTTCTAACATGATACTAGGCTGTTCTAATATGATACTAGGCTGTTCTAGCATAGTCATACTAGGCTGTTCTAATATAGTGATAATAGGCTGTTCTAACATAGTGATACTAGGCTGTTCTTGTAAAATATGGCAACACATCAAGAGGTGCATGGTAACCATATAACCAAATAGCGCCACGTATCAGCGATCCTGTCTGCTCGTCTCTCCACACTCCACTGGGCAGATAGATGTCACGTGACACCGCTCCTTTCTCCAGCACCGGAGCCACGAGCAAGATATCTCCCAGCAGAAACTCTGAATCTATGGCAATAGCTGTGTCATCATCAGGAGCGATCCACAACAGAGGTCTAATTATAGGCTCGCCAGTTTTCACGGCGTTCAGCGCCAGCTCGATTATTACATCGGCGTACTCTTCGTGTAGCTGGAAGTAGCGTCTAGTCAGCTGAACTACCGAGTCGTTGAACTTCCACGGTGGTATAGACACCTGTATCATAGGCAGAAAGACGCTCGCCTGCAGCCACCGTATAAAAAGCTCTGGGTCCGGCGAGCCAGTTAGGTAGGCGTCTCCACCAATCATATCGGGGAGAATGTAAGGGTATCCCATCATGCCAAACGCAAGTGAAGCGGGGATCAGAGTCTTGATACCTAAAGTGTGGCTCCAGTCACTCTGCCTGTCTATAAGACGCAGCATCAATGTCGAGTTTTGGCTCCGGAAGCCCACTCTCATCTTATGCCGCCTCTGGTCTAGGTCAATCTGCAGAGCAAGTGCTATATATTTCCTGGACAAGTAATTTGGGTTCATAACTTTGTTCTTCAGTTTATATTTTCCCGTATACCAAATAGCCTCCCCAGCGTCAAATTTGAACGACGTACCGTGGAACGTTTTTTTCAAGTAATCCAACCTGTCTAGGTACCACTTCACTGCATCTGGATTGATCATATCTAGAATCCCAGCGTTGTGTCGATATCTCCACCAGCTCACTGTGTGGGGATCATCCGAATCAAAGTCCTTCACGAGGAACCCTTTACCCGCGAGCTCTTTGAATGTGTCGTAGTCCTTATTGAAAAATGGATGAACCCAAACAGTTGCGGGAATGCCCAAATCTATCTAATTTGTATCATCTCGACTGCGTTAGGAAAGCGGTCTGTTGTAAAATTAAAATCCCCATAGTGAAGAGTCCACGAGTCGTCAATCTCTAGTTGCGAAACACTGAAATTGTGTGCTCTGATGATCTTGGCATAATTCACTACGATATCTTGGTTTATTTTTTCTTTGTATGTTTACACCAAATGGGATACCGAAAAATGTCGAATGAAGGTACCAGAGTTGGTTTTGGCAGATGGTTAGCGGAGATTCCTTTCCATAAACTGAGTAAGTTCTTTGACAAGCACATGTCATACTTCAGGAAAGGTTGGGTCACGTTAAAGAAAGACGTGTCGCCCCCTACCCTCCCTTTCAAGCATAGGAGGGGCATCTGGTTCTGATTGATGCTGACGTACAACGGGGTTGTCTCATTAACGATGATGCCGAACCCTGAAGAGGATAAAAATATTCCTTCGATCACACTGCCGAAGGTTCGACCCATGTAACTATCGGCCGTGATGAAAGCAGACGAGTTGATGTTGTAGCCCTTCATTGGCCATGATTGACACGACTCTTCAAAACCACCGAACCATGAGAATTGTGACAAATCGAAGCAGTCCTCTGGGCTTTCCTTCACGCTTGAGTTAACAGGCGGCTTCCAGTATACAGTACTGCATTCAAAATCTAAATTTGTTTCGAAAGGCTTATGTCTTTTATTAATTTGACGAAAAACTTCCAGTCTAAATCCGTCTTTCCATTCTAAACAGAAACCATCTTTCTTGCTATTTTCACTCATTTTATATTCCACTATTTGGTTTGTATTGAAGTTTCGTGCGAGATGACCTTTGACTGGACTAATTAACTCTGTCCAACGTCTGTGTGCTGTCAGGGTTATTCCATCAGTGGACGTTTTGAATTTGGCCCATGGACCTGCAGTTAGTACTGACTCAATCACAGAAGACGTTTGGTCATTGCTGTTCATCTGCCAGATATCATATCCCAGACCCGACGATACGCTAAGTGTGAGCAAGGCAAGCAATAGGCCACTCACGTAGTTAGCTGATGGCGGTGACAACATTCTGAGCAAAAACAAAACAAACAAATAAAGATAGAGGGAAACAGAAGTAATCATTATACAAAAGTAAACATTGTACAGAAGCAAACATTATACAGAAGCAAACATTATACAGAAGTAACCATTATACAGAAGCAAACATTATACAGAAGTAACCATTATACAGAAGCAAACATTATATAGAAGTAACCATTATACAGAAGCAAACTTTATACAGAAGTAAACATTATACAGAAATAAAGACGATCAATTTAAAAACAAAAATTAACCATGGAGACATTGACAGACCAGCTCCACGCCACAGACCAGTGATTTACAATGTGGCCCTATTTTGTCTGAATCGCCAACCCATTAAACCGATTGAAATAAACTAAACTAGTTGTGATCGTTGCGGATAATTTCTTAGAGAGCCTTTATTTATGGGTTTTTATCATATGTTTAATAGATCACGGTTGCTAAAAATAAAACACACATGACCTGACTAAACTTCAGATAAGAACTTCCATTAACTAAATGACTTCAATATTAGGCTAACACCAATCAACCTATCTAAACAATTATAGGTAACAGTCTATTCTTTAGAAAGAAAGGTTATAACTAAATTTAATGTTACAAATGTCAGGTATTACATTGAGTGGCTTACATTCTATGCTCTCTCACTCTCTCTCTCTCTCTCTCACTTTTTTCTCTCTCAGTGATAACTGCTGGCTGAGACTTAGTCTCTTAGAGCCCGTGAGATCAAACTCGCTGAGCCCCTTAACATCTGGGAACTGCCATAAAGGTCAATGGCCATCAAGCTACCCGACTGGTCCACCCTGTGGTCCGCCAGCCCGGGGCACTAAAAATAGAACATTATCCACGGTTTCCTTAACTTCTCTGCAGTGGCGTCAAAGGGAATCGACATTTTTGAGCCTCAACCTCCCAAAGTAGGCACCTAAAGAACAATGTGCAGTACGAAACTGAGCAATTAGTGCCTGCTCAATCCTCCTGAGCCCACAACACGGGTCAGTTTTGGACGGCCACTACATTCGACTTCGGATATTTCTACCCGTCACCCCATTGTCCCAACCCGAGAACCACCGAGTTTGCTCAAAGACCTTGATCTTGGCACATGCTGCCTCAAGTGAGCTCTTTTCCGCACCCACGGGCGAATAAAATTCTAGGCTCTGGCTCTATCCATCTGTCAATCTTATGTTCATCATCTATACTCAGAAAAATATATAAATAATAATGGTTTATAAAACATTATCCTACCTGATACTGAAAAAATATAAATCTGTTTATTACAAGTTCATGTTGAGTACACCTTGATATGAAGCAAATATTTACTTTTAAATTTATTTGTGTTCAAAACTAAACAGCTGGTTTAGATAAAACAATATTACGGTCTTTCTGAATAGATGAATAGAAAAATTGAAAGTTTATGAGGTAGTGTGGAGTTTATATTGACAAAAAAAAAATCGAGACCGTAGCATTGTGAGGATCATGTAGTTTCGAGTTTATATGTCAAGTGGTTTTGTCTGATTGTGCACTGTTAGCAATAAATGGCAATGTCATCAGTGTATGATTGTATATGTCTGTGTTTCTCTATTCATCAGATAAGATATTAAAATCCTCAGTTAACGATAAATGCATTCCAGTCACTGAAGGAGTTTATTCACTATTAGTGTCGGGCAAAGTTGTAAGACATGTCACATTTGTAAAGAAGATGCAAGACTGTCAATATAGCCTATACGATACATGTTTTAACATGTAAGAAATTGAGACTATAAAATATCCACTTTTTAGCAAATAATGTTAGAGGAAAAGTGGGAGGGGCACCAATAGTGTGTATGGCATGTAAGGGACTTAACCCGGCCTGCTGTCTATGTCCCATGTATTGAGTAAACCATTAAGGTCGCCTTTGATGAGATGAGCATTCATCAAGGGTCCATCAATAAATCATCAATAGATTGTGAACTTTGAACTGAGGGTAACAATGGGTGGGGGGGGGGGGGAATCAAGTGGGGGGTGGGCATCAATTATTTATTACACTGGGTTACAAATTAAAAATAAAAAATTTTGTTCCTCTGAATTTTTTTAAAGTTTCTAATAGATTTTTTTATGCTGATTTCAAATATGTACTCAGTTTTTCTCTATCATCGACCATTCCCAAGATATCAACAATCTCATGATTTAAGCTTATATAATGGCAATATAGTTATATAGCTAGCTGCAAAATTCTTTTATTCGAAACATTTTAACACAAAGCAATGTTCAATTGCCACAAATTGTTAGTAATGATATATTTGCAGATCATGATAATGATACGTTACAAATGTCATAGATAAAAGCTAAGTCAGTTTAAACTTGGATCTCTAAAAATGCTGCGAAGAACGACATTTACGCTTGTGTCCAGTACCATCACGTCGGACAATTGACCAGATATAATCACCCATCATAGCACTTTCCCGTTGCCCTCGGTACCTCTGCTCCATTCTCATAATGACTTGGTGGAAGCGTTCACCATGCTCTTCGCTTGTGCTTCCCAAATTCCCGTGAAAAAAGTATATGTGTGAATGAAGATGATGCATTTTGAGGGACATACGGCATCCCATTTTCTGATAGGCTTTTATCATGTTAGACACAATTTCTTTGTAATTTACCAAGAATCCATTAACTACAGCTCTAAAAGACATCCATGCTTGCATTTCTAGCCCACTCATGGTTTTTTCCAATGTTTCTGAGGTTAACATTTTTCGCACTTGTGGACCAACGAAAATTCAAAAGTCAAAAGTTTGGGAAACATGATGTGAATTTGTTGATAAGTCTCACCTCCAAGATCCAATGCAGTCACAAACTGCTTAATATGGACCAACTTAATATGGAGAGGAGGAAGTAGCATTTTACTTCTATCAACTAAGGCCTCTTTGACTACATTATGTGAACCCGGTTCCAGAGATTTGCGAGCAGGCCATTCAGCTCTATTATAATGTTCTGATGCAGCCCTGCTGTCCCACAGGCATAAAAAACAGGAATATTTAGTAAATCCACCCTGCAAGCCTAGCAAAAACCCAATCATTTTTAAAACCCCCACATATATCCCATCTATACTTTTTGTAGTCAATGTGTTCAAGCAGATTACGAACATTATAAAATCTTCCTTCATTTGTGTAGAGTGTGCTACAGGTATGGAGGGATAAATATTCCCATTATGCAACAGTACTGCTTTTAGACTTCTGGTAGAGCTGTCTATAAACAACCTCCACCCGCTTGAATCGTGTTCAATTCCCATAGCGTTAAATAAACCATTCTCATCAGAACAAAAGCAAAGTAGAAGTAGAGGCGATAAGCCATGTAGTATTTTCGTCCTTTTTCAATACGTCACGAACCTTGTTTCGAACTGATATAATATCCGCATACATAGCAAAAGCTATCAGGAGAGTTTTTGCACTGTCTACTAGCCATTATATTTTGAATTCAATCTTTAAATATAAACGAATACAAGTTAACTATGAAATTAGGATATTATGTCTGAAGCTAAACTAAGCTGCAACAATAGAAAAAATCAAAATATAGTAGATCTTAAATATCTTGATAACCGTCGATGCTACAGCAAAATTGATTACATATTTGGAATCTATATCAAAATTTCAGTCAGAAACAATAATAAAATCAAGAGGAAAAAAAACTGTGTAACCCAGTGTTATTGGGGAAATTCTCCTTCGTCTGCTTTGATTCTGCCCAGAGCAACATGACGGCTACCATTCCATTCTTACTACAGTTTGTCAGATATTGCGAATCAGCATTTACCTGAACCAGAGCTACAGTTTGTCAGATATTGTGAATCAGCATTTAACTGAACCAGAGCTACAGTTTGTCAGATATTGTGAATCAGCATTTACATGAACCAGAGCTGAAGAATAGTTGCTGGCAGATTTCTCAATTTCTTTCTATAATTAATTTTTTAAGAAAAATTAATTTTTTTTTGTCTAGGGTCACATTGTTCATTGTAAAGAAAAAATCGTACTGCAGACATATTAAGGCAGTACAATCCTTAAAGTTAAATCTTCATCAATGGACATCAAGAGTGCATAAAGAATGTGAAAAAGCTACTTCGTTTTTGGCTATAACAATGATAAAAACAGAATTTGTGGGTAAGCCGATATGAATTTTAATGTATGACAGTTGCTTTATAATATCTAAACATGTGATGAGGTGTTGTTGGCCATGTTTCACAAACTCATTGAAGAGCTCACGAAGATTTAAAAACAAACATTTGGTCACTAGTGCTCTACAACAGTGGTCCCCAATTCCCGGTACCGGTCCGTGGATCAAATAGTACTGGGCCGCCCAAGAAACATTAAATTATTTCCTTTTTATTTACTGTTGTGTATTTCTCTAGGAACTGTGCGACTGGAGGTTTACCGGGAGCTGAGAGGCAGTGGTATTGTAGGTCAGAACAATCTAAAATATAAATTGGAAGATTGGAGTCTGACGTAATTTCACTTGAGGGGGGGGGGAGGTGTCACCTAAATTTTGACACTTTTTGACAAGGGGATAGGTCTAAAATGTGTTAAAATTTGTTAACATTCCATAAAACGACTAACTAGTCAAATAGTGCTAAAATTTGTTAACATGCCATAAAACGACTAACCCTCAAATAGTGTTAACTTTGTTAACGTTCCATAAAACGACTAACCCTTAAATAGTGTTAAAATTTGTTAACATACCATAAAACGACTATAACTTTAAATATTGTTAAAATTAATATTAACGCCAATTCTTGATGAAGGTTACATGACAATCCATCTGATTAGCCATGAAAATGGGGGGGGGGGGTGAAGGACCTCCTTAGGCGCTGGACCTGCGATCACTCCTAGTGGCCTGAGACCGGCCCTGACCTGTAGATCTTAAAGTTCTGAAAGGTTACCGACCGCTGATCTAGGTCACTGTAATGACTGTTATCAACCGTTTCAGAATAAATAGGCCATTTTAAATTTCAATTCTCCTAATCAATAATCTGCTGAAATACTCTCTGAATTATCATACAGTAAAAGTTAGTTTTTATACCTTTCTGTATAACCATTTTCGGTTTTGATGATTTTCGGTTTTGACCATTTTCGGTTTTGACAATTTTCTGTTTTCGTCGATTTGTATGCGAAAAAATGCATTTCCTTTCTGGTCAACTATCTAGGCCCTCGGTTTCTCAACCGGTGGTACACGTAACCCAAGGGGTACAGGAAAGGTAATGCCGGGGTACACATGAAAGTTACGTTTGAAGAGTAGCTGTGGACATATTTTCGTACCCTTTGGGGTAAAGTTGAGAAACAGTTTGAGAAGCGCTGATGTAGGCGAACTCCCTGTTCATTTTGATGTTTAAGATCATTATGTTGTGTGTGTGTGTGTGTGTGTGTGTGTGTGTGTGTGTGTTTATATGGGGGGGCGGGGTGATGGGGGGCTCCCATTCCAATATTTAAAAAATGTCCACCTTCCCCCCCCCCCGCATGATTTCCAAAATTTTTTGCCTTAAGTTCAAAATTTTATTGAATGTTTTTTTTTTAACAACGCATGGAGTTTAATTTACAAAAGAAAGACTTTGATGACGTCAAAATATCTTTACACAACCCCCCCCCCTCGCCCATATCAAAAGTAAATTTCTTGGCCGATTTCACCTCACCTTCTCATGCTTGTACATATGTGGTGAGTACTTGAAACATCTCTGGTTGTATCTCTGCTTGTATCTCTGCTTGTAGCTCTGCTTGTAGCTCTGCTTGTAGCTCTCTAGTTGTATTTCTGGTTCTATATCTGGTCTGGTTGTATCTCTGGTTGTATGTTTGGTTGTATCCATGGTTGTATCTATGGTTGTATCCATGGTTGTATCTCTGGTTGTATTTGTAGATTTTACTAACAGGGAAACATTCAAAGGTCAAACGTTTATCCATCTCACTAACAAACAGATGCACCAACTTTTAAGACCGACATCAGTTTATAAAACTATTAATACAGTTGTTGATTTCAGATGGAAACTTCAAATAATATGATATGTATGTTTTAGAAATAGCAGATGGCATTCGTTGCATTCGTGAACAATATCATGGTGACCTAAGTAAAGATTTTTCATTAGTGACATTTGTGCTTAGAGAAAAAATATTCTGAGACCAAATCAATGTGAATCGAACGCATTATCAGTGAATCAAAAGTCACTAGAAGCTTTCCAAATACTGAAACAGCACTGCATTTGATTACGACACTATAATATGGTCAATTATTGAATTGAAGAAGTTTTCTGTCATTTAAAGTGTTACAAACTATTTACAATCAATCATGTCGCAGACATACCTTTCTGAACTATCAAAACAACAGCTTAAAAACAATGAATAATTAAACTTAGGTAAAGAAACAAGCAGTAAAGCCTGTTCCAATCTTGGACACAGGACGTGTTATCGCATTTTCGTATTATGTATTATGGGTTTTATAAAAAGTAAATTAAGTAATACATTTTGAATAACTGTTACAAAAATAAATAATGAGTTACGCCCCTTTGTAGCCCCTTTGTTAACATAGCTTATATAGTAAAACAAGCAATTAAGCCTGTTCCATTCTGGACACAGGACGTGTTAGCGCATTTTCGTGTTATGTATCAGTACGTTTGTTAGCTTTCAGTAAATATTTGTAAATTTTGGAAATGTTTATAAATTCAATTGTGTAATGCATATATCTGTAAAAAAAAATATTATAAAGACGTTTCTTTATATTTGAAAAAAAAATATTTTCTCTTAAATCTAACTACAAGTGGTTTGTGGTTACTGAAATAGGACTCATAATTGAAAACATTCGAAATTGTAGTCATTTAATCGTCCGAAAACTCCGTCAATTGTTGCATAGCTCTGATACTTTCAATTAAACTCAGAACACAAGCTTACTATTTCATTTGATGAGTTTCTTAATAAATCTTGGTGAAACTACGTGCTGCAGTATTTCGCAGTATTGAACGTACAAGGTGTAGAATGGGGCCATATATATAATATTTATATATAAGCCCCTTAGGAGCCCTGAAGCCCAGCCCTCAGAGATCCTATCGCGAAATGAACTTTTGATGTGCACATGGCAGGCCAAGACCTACAAAATGATATATACATCATGGGTCTAGGACTTATGGTTGCTGAGATCTAGGGCGCTCCTTTGTTAATATAGCTTATATAGTAAAAAACGGTACTTTAAAAGTCCCCTTTTACGACCCTCAGAGGTCAGATCGCGAAATGGAAAAAAATCCTTTCTTGGCAGGCCAAGACCTACAAAATGATATATACATCATGGGTCTAGGACTTATGGTTGTTGAGAACTAGGGTGATGACGGACAGACAGACAGACAGACAAAACGGGGACAATAGAGCATTTTTTTTTCGAAAATGCTCTTAAAAACGGTACCTAATAAGCCCTTTTATTCGACCCTCAGAGATCAGATCGCGAAATGGACTTTTGATGTACACATGGCAGGCCAAGACCTACAAAATGATATATACATCATGGGTCTAGGATTTATGGTTGTTGAGATCTAGGGTGATGACGGACAGACAGACAGACAGACAAAACGGGGACAATAGAGCATTTTTTTTTCGAAAATGCTCTAAAAATATAGCCTAGTGATTAGTCTTTATTTAAGACTAAAGTAACGCCAGACGCCATTCTCCTGTTTTCGGCCAGAATTTATTTTAAACATTTGTTTAAATACCACAGTCACTAACCGCAAACCAGAATGATAGCTTCAATTCGTACAAATGAAAATGTTTTGGAAATACTGCCGGATCTGACATCAGCAATACATGTAATATTGTAGCGCATTTCTAGAATGTTATTTTATAGCGCATTTTTCAGTTACTATTACTATTACTATTTTTTTTATTAGTATTATAGTTACAGTTAAAATGTTTTTTTTTCAATTTCAGTTTCAGTTAGTAGTTAACTGAAATCACTTTTTTCAGTTATTAGAGCCATTTCAGTGACAGTTACAGTTAACTGTATCAACAGTGAGTCCGTGAGGAAACTAGTCCTAATTTTCTACATGAATAATGAAACAAACAGCATTGTAAGAAATTGTATTAGCGACCTATTGGGACCTCCAGAACCATTCCTGGTCAAAGTGAAGATCTGTAAGGCCTCAGTCGTGTATCTAGTCATGATACCATCCTCAAAATCGAAAGTTTATCATTTGAAGCTTCTTTCAGTACTTCTCAATCAAACTGTGGATGACTTAAATTTTAACAATATCGACTTAGTTAAACTAACACGAAAACAGTCGGCATGTCGCTGTACCACTTCAATTTCAAATACTCCTTCAAACACCCCTTCTACTAGAAGTTATATCACGGGTCTTTCACATGATCACAAAGAGAACTCATGAAAGAATTGCACTTTCAAACAACACATTTATTATTATTTTTTTATTTTACAAAATAGAACATTTTAGATAATGTATGTATGTATACACAATGATGGACAGCCAATCAGACAGAAATATAGATTTCAATCCAGCCGGGGGAGTGGGGGAAAAGGCAGATGGCGGGCCGGATCAATCAGCATGACGGCCAGACTTGACCTGCAGCAAGTAGTTTGTCCGTGTCTGATCTAGCTTTTCAAATTAATCTAATTTAGTAAAATATGGCAGCAAGTCCAAAGGTGCTGAATAATTTTTAATCCAGACACCGCCTTGCAGTGTTTGTCCTTTCTGCTCATCTCTCCACTGACCATTGGGTAAATAGATATCACGTGATGTTGACCCCTTGTCCAGAATCGGTGCCACCAGAAGATCATCTCCAAGCAAGAACTCAGAGTCTATTTGAAGGGCGTATTCGTCCTGTGGGGCAATCCACCATAATGGTCTATTAATAGGTTCGCCTGTGTTTTTGGCATTTTCAGCCAAGTTGATTATTTTGTCGGCGTATTGTTCATGAAGTTGAATGTATTTCTTTGAAATTTCGATGACTGTGTCATTATAAAACCAAGGCGGAATAGAGAATTGTAGCACTGGCATAAATATGGTAGCCTGGAGCCACCTGATGAACAACTCAGGGTCAGGCATACCTTCTCCGTAAGCGTTTCCACCAATCAAATCTGGAAGAACGTATGGATATCCCATCATGCCAAACACAAGAGAGCAAGGGATGAGAGTCTTGATTCCAAAAGTGTGACTCCAGTCACTAAGTCTGTCCAACATTCTTAACATAATTGTTGAACTCTGACTTCTGAAACCTGACCTAACCTCTTGGCGTCTTTGATCTGTGTCAGCCTGGAATGTCATTTCAATATATTTCTGTGTTAAATAATTCGGTGTTATCAAAGAACTATTTAGTCTGTATTTTCCTGATACCCAGCCTAATTCTCCAGCATCAAATTTAAATGACGTAACATTGAACGTTTTCTTCAAATAGTCCAGTTTATCTAGATACCAATTCACTGCCTCTGGATTTGTAAAGTCTAAAACTCCAGCTATGTTTGTACCTCTCCACCAACTAACTAGATGTGGTTCTTTAGAGTCCAAACTCTTGATAAGAAAACCTTTTTCGGCAAGTTCTCTGAACGCATTAGAGTCACTATTGATGAAGGGATGCATCCATATCGTTGCTGGAATGTCCATTTTGGTTAAATTGTTAATCAACCCAACAGCGTCAGGAAATCTGTCCGATGTAAAGTTGAAATCTCCATAGTGCGGTGTCCATGAATCGTCAATCTCCAACTGTGAGACGCTGAAATTGTTGGCTCGGATGCTGTTGGCATACTCTAAAACAGTGGACTGGTTAATGTTTTCTTTGTATATAGCCCATGTACACCAGATGGGGTATCTGAAAAGATCATGAGCAGGGACACCTGCTGGTTTAGGTAAATGTTCGTTGGATATACTCTTCCACAGACGTACGATATCGCTCGACTGACACACGTCGTATTTTAAGAACGGCTGCGGTACATTGAAGAATGGCGTATCGTTGCCAACTTTTCCCATCAAACAGAGATACCTTGACCCTCTTGAATTTACGCTGATGTACAGAGGCGTACTTGGATCAACAACAATGCCTACACCAGACGAGGACAGAAATATCCCCTCTATAGCACTACCAAGATAATCGCCTTGAAAAGAATCGGCTGTAATGAAAGCAGTTAAGTTTTTCTCGTAGTTGTTCATTGGCCATATCTGAGTTGAACTTTCAAATCCACCGTACCAGAAGAACTGGTTTAAATCAAAACAATCTTTCGGCGAGTGCTCTAGCGTGACGTTTGGTAGTGGACTCCAGATGACCGTCTCACACTGGAGACTTTCCGCTGACCTTGTTTTTCTACTGATCCCGTCACTTTTAAATACCTGCAGCCTGAATTTATCTTCCCACAGCATACACAGCCCATTCTTGTCACCTCCATCGTCGCAAAGTTTCCCCAAGTTGACATCAAGACCTAAACCGAGTACGCCCTTGAAAATTTCACTCTTGGGCGACGAAATGTTTGAAGCGTGGAAGTGTATACCGTCGTTAGATATTTGGACACTGACCCATTCTTCTAGTTTAATATCTGAAGATTTAGTCTGAGGTCCTGGCAAACTTTCATCAAAATCATTTTTCCAGATGTAAATCCCAACGCCGGACAATAAACCAAGCATAAGTAGGACACAAAGTATGGCGATGGAGAGGTGAACTTTGGAAGACATCGCTGTGTGATAGAGAGAATAAATAATACAGACGTGTTTAAATTGAGCCTTCATTTAACAGTGTCATTTAAAAAAACATGCATAGTCTAACGCATGTGTTCGCTTAATACTTGCCCCGGACACAAGTATAGAACCCGGATGCTATAAGATCATTTAGATTTAATTCAATAGCGTGGTTGTCAGTTTAATGGTTTGCTCAACGGCCCAATACGCTGTTCAGGCAGCCGGTACGTCATATTGTATAACAATCATGGCTCACACATCTTGGAGCGTACCTCGAACTAGACATTTATCAGTTAGGGCAAGAACTTTCGTAAGGCGTAATTCCTTTATAATTTATCCGGTCAGGTCTATATAATGTATCCGGTCACCTCTATATGTCTCCCCTAATCCCATTAGGGCCCTCTGTCTTCGACCCCTGACACTACCCTGACACTACCCTGATACTACCCTGACACTACCCTGACAGTACCCTGACACTACCCTGACAGTACCCTGACAGTACCCTGACAGTACCCTGACACTACCCTGACACTACCCTGACAGTTCCCTGACACTACCCTGACCTGACAGTACCATGACACTACCCTGACACTACCCTGACACTACCCTGACAGTACCCTGACACTACCCTGACACTACCCTAACAATCAATGAAAATCCGGGGCCTCGCCATCAGGTGCCATGTCATTTCTTTTTTAGATTTAGGAAAGCGGTAAGCTCATTAAGCCCGGCACCCTCCAAAGTGATTGGGTTGACACCCTCAAGGGTGCCTCGGGCACCGCATTACACTTTTGTGTTTGGGTGTCGTTATAAACTAAAAACGACACAAATAATAAATACTTGTTTTGTGTCTAGGAAAATAAATACCTGAGTTTTGATATTTTTAACCATTATCTTTTGAAAACTTACGAATCTTTCACAAATGACAATAAAACTGCTAACAAGTTATATTATACAGAGAAATATCTTACCTGCAATTAAGAAATTTTATTTGACATTGTTGTTGCTTTTGTATAAAGTTTCAGTTGACCAGATACATACTAGACGAAGGTAAACATACCAGCATACCTAAATAGATCTAACTGATGATAACGATTATGTTATCTAGGAATAGTTATTAACATTTACTGATAATGATAAAGTTATCGAAGTCTATTAGTCACCAGGATCTAGATATTTAACAACAATCAACTTTCTGACAATTTAATGAAGTAAATAAATCAATCAGAAGAGAACAACTGTGGTTATGTTTTTTGTAAAAGCCATTTAGTATGAAACAATTTCTTTCTATTTATTGTGTTACCTTGAAGTACATTTTTAATTCATTATGACTGCTATTTTGAGATTCCAACAAAGGAGATAAAAACCGGCGTTCAATGGTTATTAAAAATATAAAAAAGTTCACCATCTTAATTTCAATACCAGTCATTAAAATAGTGCGATCAGCCTTTAATATATATTACGCACCCTATCCCATAATACACAACGTACTGCCCACCCCTCCCATCAGTGCCGGCCTTACGAATTGCGGGGCCCATTTTAACGGATGCTTGTGAGGTCCCTCTTCAATTTTTTTTTACAATAACAACTATCAATATAAATGTAAATTGCGGGACCCCAGCTAGGCTCGGGGCCCAATTTGGAGCGGTCGGTCAAATGTGTACCAAATTTGAGCCTTGTCACTCAAGTTGAATAGGTCCGAAATTGGTTTAGGCTACAAGATTTGAGGACACAGAACCATAGCAGAGAACCAGCCATAAACACACAGAAAGTGAAATTAATTGAAATTTTTAAATAGGTGATGCATAAGAAGGTATGCGCTCGAGGATTTGAGATTAGTTCACAGTAAATGACTCAATGATGTAAATTTAAATATAGAGCTCAATAGAATAGATAGCGACATAGATGTTTGGTGAATGGACAGCGACATAGATGATAGATAGGCCTATTTGGTGATGTGAGAATAGACAGACTGATGTATCTTTGGTGATGTTTGAATAGGCTTTTAAACGCCAAAACTCATGACCTTTAATGACTGATTTAACTAAATAAAGAAATAATAATAAGATTTTATTATAATTCACTAAAGAGTTAAAAAATAATTCCTTAGAGAAGGTCCTAAAATCTGTTTTGTATGAAGGCCTATATATATTCAATATTATATTATAGTAAATAATAAATAGTAATGTTGTGGTAATAGCTTTTTTTTGGAGAGGGGGAGGGGGGGGATGCATTTTAAAACATGAAAGGTAAAACATTTCAACATAAACAAATGCTATTTTTGTGTTTTCAAAACGAATAATATAGTTAAGTGATGCTTTATGTAAAGTTGGCTGAATTGATTTTAAACGGTTTGGATCATTGCGCAAATTCTTTTTTAAATTGTTATTGATTTTAAAATCTGACTATTTTTAGGTAATAATACAAATAGTAATATAAAACTTTGCGAATTTTATATTTAACATAGAACAAAATTAACCTTACATACAAAGCTTTAAAAAAAAGAAAAAAACAAGAAGGTGGTAAAGTTAGCTCCATTTGATTTTATGTTTTGGTTCCTGGCAAAGAATACAAATATTTATCGCTAATGATGGCACACATTTTTTTAGTTCCTCAGTGTAATTCCGTTCTACGATAATTTTCATACATTAGGTAGGTAGCCCGAATAATATTTGTCTTATTTATGAGATAATATTTTTTGGACTTTGACAGTTTTGTATTTATCGAGATAGCCTTTTAAATCACCAAATTGGTCAGCTGTGTGGATTTATAAACCGCACTGGCTCCGGTTACGTCTAAGCGTACTACGTATTTTTTTTTTCGGGATACGTCTAGCAAACTTTGATGACGTCAGTAAACAGAATGAATGAAACTCTTATTTACTGCAGGCGTTGATGACGTCATTTACTGTTAATAATCCGCACTGGCTCCACGTCCGTCATATGACGGACGATGTATTTTTTTTACCTCCTTACGTCAAGCAAAACTTTGAGGAACTCTTATGATTTGAAGTTATTTTCTTTTCGTGGGAAATGCAGTTTATGATATTATTAAATGGCGATAAAAATCGGCGATCGTTTCAACATGTTAAAAGAGTTGGAGGAAAAAATAGCAGCTTACGAAAATGATCCATCTATAGCATTGTACAAGAGAAGCAGCAGAACAATTGCTGTGGCACAAAAAAGAGGCGTTAAAAGACATTTAAAAGAGGATTTAATCTACTACACCATTCATTTTGCATGTTATCATGGTGGAAAAAAATTTCAGAGTCATTCTACAGGAAAGAGGCCGAAACAAAGGTTCATAAGTAATACATTTTTAAATAATTAATTAATATAATAATTTATAACTAACTATAAGAAAATAAAAAAAAAACCCACATTGAAAAATTAAACTTTAACATTAATCCAAGAATTCTATTACAGTACTTACCAGATACATTGTCCTTTTGGATTGTGGTTTAAAGCATCAGCAGATGGAAAGCAATTAGAGGTTAGCAAAATAGTTCAAGAGCATAACCATATCATAGACAAGGTAAATATATTTCAATAATTTTTTTTAATCGTATTCATATTATGATATTTACAGCTGTATGTGGTACAAATAAAAAAATTTGTTAATATTCTCGCATTTAGGTAATATTTGAACATCTACCAAAAAGAAGGAAACTAAATGAGAATGAAAAGCAAGATGTTTCTCGAATGTTAAGCATGCATGCAAACAAATGGCTGATAAAAGAACATATTTTAAAGGAAACAGGTAGGCAGTGTCAAAAAATATTAAATATTAAGACCACAACTATGTAATATTCATATAGTACGTATTCCTGGTTTATTTTTTACTCAGTTATCATTAATAAATGGAAGCACTGTGTGAAAATAAACTGAATATATTATTTTGATTATATAAATTGTTTTTTTCTATTTAGGCAAGAAGATAACCTAAAAGATATTCACAATTTGGCAGCAAAGCAAAAAGGACCTGTAGATGTGGAGTCTCTTTTGGCTGTTTTCAGTGACTGCAATGGTTAGTTTAGTTGGTAATTTTTATACATTGGCACTGTTCGTTATTATTGGTTATTAGCGTATTATATTTTTATCTTGGTGAATGTAGAGCACAAAATTTATTACTTAAATGATTTCACCGTTT
This sequence comes from Bulinus truncatus, assembly GCA_021962125.1. NCBI lineage: Eukaryota > Metazoa > Mollusca > Gastropoda > Planorbidae > Bulinus > Bulinus truncatus. The sequence goes on from JAGDYQ010000014.1 coordinate 3,537,374, forward strand.
CTTAAAACTGTGTCACACTCCCACTACCCCTCATAAGTGAATGAGTTCCAAAAAATATATTGTTCTGCAACATGTTTTGAGTTTTTTTTTTCTAGATAAACGCTAAATCTAAACCACTTATTAAATTGTTTTTTCTTCAAAACTCGTTCATAAAACTGCAGTGTTATGAATAATAATTAAATAAGCTTTTTAATAGCATATAAATTAAAAGTGATGAAATACATAATGTACAGTTCAGTTAGAAGTATTAAAAACATTTTTTTTTTCAAACAGGACCTGACCTAGAACTGAGAACAAATGAAAATGGAATAATAACTGGAATTTTTTTTACCAAGAAGACAGTTCAACAAAAAGTTAATTGTAAGTGAATTTTAAAATAATAAAATTGTATAGACCTACATTTCTATGATAATGTTTGAAAGTGGGATTTTAATAACTATAACAAGTTCGATTATAATGCAATGTATACATTTCATTCTGCATCAATCAAAATGTTGTATGCCGCCTTTTGAACTAATTCACCTCTATATTTTTTTCTTTTTGTATTTTTAGTGTTGCTGGGTCATTTACTTGTAGGAGGAAGACCTGAAGATATATCGCCAACAAGGCCTGTAGATGTGGAGGAACTCAAACTTAGCCCTACTGATTTGCCATCGTCGTTGATAAATGAACTTGTCATAAAAGATATTATGAAACCTTTCCTTTCAGATAGAGCATGGAAAATGTTACAGTCATCAATAAGAAAAAGAAAGAAAATGGCTATTTGGCAGTGCCCAACTTGTGACACAAATATAGCAACTGGACAATGTATTGAATGTGAGAGTTGTCATGAGTGGTACCATTTAGAGTGTGCTCACATTAGTAAAAAACCAAAAAAAGAATGGTTCTGTGACAAATGTATAAATGATGTTTAGAATATGACATGAAAATTTTTTATAAATGTACATATTTTTGAACCCTTTTTTTTTTTCGTTTTATATTTTCATTTTATATAAGTTTGCATTAATATCCAACATTTCATGACATTGTTGTATCAGTGTTTTTTTTTATAATGTTATTTTGTGCGAGTTTTTATTTTTAAAGATAATTAGGAGATGTAAGATATATGTTGTAATTCAATAATAGAAAAGTTTATTTTCTTGTTTTTATGTTTCTTAATTTTTTTAAATTTTCACTTCATAAGCCAAAATTAATACTGTTTTGTTCATCTTATTATTTTCTGTGTGTTATTTATTGTTTGATTTTCCTAAAACTTCTGTTATTTTAATCATTTATGGTTTTAATAAGTTCTTGTATATCCTTTTCTCTTGGACAAAGATTTTAAATAAATCTTTAGTACTAAATTAACTTAGGCATTTATAATCATTTCATGTTTTTTTAACACTATTTTTACTATCAGTTCAGTTTTTTTACCATGTATTGATAATTTAGTTTAAATATGCCTATTCATTTGCTTGCATCTTTTCTACCATTTATTCTCCTTTTATTGTTACACGCATAATTTTAAATTGAAATCCATTTAAATGCTCTGCATGCAGTATTTTCTATTTTACGTACTGCAGCAATAATCATTTCATAGAATATTTTATGATAGGGGGTATATATTTTTTCTCCATTTAAATTGATTACATTTATACTGAGATAGTCTTCTAAATACATCAGTCATGATATTTTTATGCCCTTTGAGTGAGCGCAATGCTCTTTTTTTGTGAATTTTACATGTTATTTCTAGTTTAACTTATCATACCATCTATTTTTTTTGGATACATTGTTCAACATATTTTGTTTTAATTTTACAGAAATATTTTCACTGGTGCAAAAACTTAATGTTCATTTTTAGTATTTCCCTAAAAATTTTCTTTTTTTTTAAAGAAAAAAACATTTTATAAATTTCTTGTTGGATTTCTATTGCAGTCTATTCTGCCTTCGTGGTGTAGCCTATTGAAATTCATTTCAAATTATCTTTTTAAATATGTATATATATATTTTTTTCCATTTGTCACTGCTTTTATTATCTCACAAAATCCCTGAAATATTCAGCGCTAATATGCCTTAAAAAAAGAAATATTATTTAACATTTTTAAGTACTATTAAAACTGGGATAAAATGTCCTTTCCATTTCATGTGTTCTTTAATTGAGTGCACTTTTTTTAAGCTTGATACAGAACATTTTGTGTATGGTCAGATATCAGTGACTTGGAACACAGTGTTTCATGATAAAAAATATTGTTGGTATGATATAGTGACATAGATTTTTAGACTATTTTCTATGAAAATCATTGTGCACTTATGAAAACTCTAATAACTATTAAGAAATGGGACCTAAAGTGGTCTAAAGTAATTCTTTACATTCCAGGACTTTAAAATAATTGTACTCTTAAATAATTTGCATGGCTTTTATTTACTTAATTTTTGGTCATTGCATGTCGTTGCCATTGTACCATTGGTTTCTTGTTGATCTGAAAATTGATGGCAAATAAAGAAGATACTTTATTTTTTCTCTGGCCTTTTATTCTTTTTCAGTGAACTCCCTGCGAGTGTAACTTTTTAATATTTATTTCCCAGTTCTAGAGAATTGTAACATATAATAATATAAAAAAATTATTATTCTGCATGACTTGAAATAAAATTAAGATGTTTCCTGCAAATAAGCTTTAAAAAAAAAATGTGGGAAAATTAATGTACTTAAGTACTTCAAGTCATATATTTAAATAGGTGCTCCAAATTGAATTTTCAATTATTATGAACTCAATAATGAAAAGAACTAGTTGTTGCTAGAAATATACTACATTTATTATTTCTTTAAAAAAGTTGTATGAAGTCATATTTAAAAAACACATCCATTTCAGATTTTTTTATTTATTCTTCATGCTTCTGACTATAACAAACCACTTAATAGCCCATAGGCAACATTAAATTAAAAAAAAAACTGCTTTAAATCAATTCTATCATTCTTTTGCTTCATAAATGGCATTTTGTACAGGAAAAAAAAAACAATAAATAAATGTCTGTGTCAGGAATTGAACCTGGATAGCCTGCATAAAAGTAACCTCACAGTTCCTAATGTCAACCTCACAGTTCCTAATCCACTCTGCCAGCACATCACTCAAACAAAGCTAAAATTTTAACGTACCATTAAAAATTGCTCGGTTATGTTTTATTCCTTTTAACTTAGTTTTATACCCATATTCTTATTTTGTAATTCGAAATAATTCAAAGTCGTATTTATTTACAAAAAAATAAATATTATACAAATATTTCCCATTATAAAAATATCTCCGATTATTAACAGTAAATGACGTCATCAACGTCTGCAGTAAATAAGAGTTCTCATTCATTCTGTACTTTAAATCATAAGAGTTCCTCAAAGTTTTGCTTGACGTAAGAGGTAAAAAAAAAATACATCGTCCGTCATATGACGGGCGTGGAGCCAGTGCGTTAATAATTGGAGATATTTTTTTTTTTCGGGGACCATCAATAGAGATATTGCTCCACACCCTAACCCTAATCCTGAAAAAAAAAAAATATGTCTCCTGTATTTTTTTTTTTTTCAGGGACCATTACTAGATATTGCTCCACACCCTAACCCTAATCCTGAAAAAAAAAATGTCTCTGAGAGGAATCAAACCCGCATATAGTTAGTCAATATGGGTCACGGCCAAGCGATTAACCCACTCTGCCAGCGCGCCACAGAAACATAGCTACAATTTTAATGTATAATCAGAAAAAATTGCTTGGTTATGCAATTTCCCGCGAAAAGAAAATAATTTTAAATCATAAGAGTTCATTCTGTTTACTGATGTCATCAAAGTTTGCTAGACGTATCCCGAAAAAAAAAATACATAGTACGCTTAGACGTATCCGGAGACAGTGCGTTTATAAACAATAAATTACACATCTGATGATATCTACTGCCTCTGTTTAACACTGAATTTCTTACAGTAGCAAAGGCTGTCATCATCATGTAGAATCAATGTAGGCTAATATCATGTGAAAATTATGTCTAATTATTCTGATCTGGCTTGTGCTCTACTCCCCTATGGCGCCTCTGCTTGTTCACATCAATGATTTTTATGGTTTAATGTTAACATTTAATTTATATTATTCCTTATAAACACTCCATCAAACTATTATTATTATTGGTCTTGTTCCTCTGTCAAATTTAAGAACATGTTGTGGCACCAGGTTAAAAAACTTGCCCACCTCTGTTCTATGCTGTGCTATTCAGTTGTTGTTATATTTATATCGCAGTGGCTATGCCCACGAAAATTTTCTTAGACACCTTGCATAGAAAGGCTACGTCCTTTAAGATAAATCCAGTTAGAATGTTACCGCACTAATACTTAAATGTTTGGACTTTTTGTAAAATCTGTATTTATAAAAAAGAAAACACTAGCTTTGAAGAAATTAGTAGACTGGCCAAAGCCTCGTACATTATATTATCAGTACCGGTTTTCTAAACTTTTCGTGAACATGTGCACTGACCTATTATACAAACTACTAGACTGTACATATACTAGTTTAAATTTATAGCTCTGTTTTAATTTCTGGAATTAGCCACTTATTTTGTTAATTCAAAAAAATAAATAAATAAAAGCAAAAAAAGTTTTTTTAAATGTTGTCCTCTGAAGTCCTAAAAAAAGTAAATATTCAATAAGTACATATTACAAAACTAAATAACAAATAAACTTAATTTTTAAAATCAGTTTATTTTTTAAAAGATGGATATGAAAATTAATTCAAAATCTAAAAATCTTCAAATCTTTTATGAATTGCGTCCCCTAAATCTTTTGAGGGCATAGCCTTTTCATAAATTGTGTCCACGAAAATTTTCTGGGACACAATTCATGAAAAGGCTATGCCCACAAAAATGTTCGTTGACAAAGTCATGAAATGTTTTGAAACAAAAGTTAAAATTATCTATAGTTTTTATTTAATTTCAGGAACTTAGTGTAGGGAGATTTTCTTTAGCTGCAGTCAAAAATAATCCTGCTACTTAGCTAATCCAGGTCAGAAGACAATAATGATCTCATATAACAATTTAAATGTATAAATCAAAATATTTCATATATTTATTTCCTAAAAGAGCATTTTTAAATATAAATGAAGACATCATAAACCTGGTCAGCAGTAGTGTTATATTTTTTTTAAATATTCATATAAATCCTAAACATGAACGTAAACTAACTCAAAGTACTTTTAAAAACAAAAGCCTCAAATGTTAAAGTCAGATTGCTTTTTCTGAAAATGCTTTAGTAAATTATTTTTTAGGTAATCACACCATTAATCATCAGTTAACAATATAATGAGAGATACATAGCCAAGAATTCAAATTTTCGATAATACAGTTAAATGGAGGGTGGACAGATGACCAATCATTGTAGAGCGCTTGACTGTTGACCTGGGAGTCCTCTAAGTTCACCCAACTTGAAATGGTTACTTAACTTTAGTTAGGGAAATTAAGGTGGCTGGGCGTTGTACTAACAACACAATCCCTTCATATACTGTGTTAAGAGAAATGAATGAATTCTACACTTCATCTGTCCCGATGGCCTATCAGGCTAAGGGAACTTTATTTACAAAAAAATGAATATTAGTATTTACATTATATAATTTATTCATTTTAGACTTGTTGATATATATTCACCTTATTCTTAGCTTAGAAGAATTCAAGAAAAAAAAACCCCACTGTTCTAGGAAAGAGTATCATGGTAGTACCTGATGAGGTGGAGGGCCCTGTACGTAAGAGACCAAAGCTCAGTTTACGACATTCACGCAAATCCGAACCCCTTGAAGCCATGAACTGCTCAAATGACCTGATGCCTAATAAAGTAGAAGACATTCAGCCTTCTGGCGAACCTTCAAAAACTGTGTAAGATTATCTGTTTGAAAAAGTGTTGCTATTTTTATTTAATAATTTGATTACCTGCTCCAATTCCTATGTATTAATTTGGAAATTCAGTTTAAAGTTGATAATTTGGGCAATATGATATTTATTTTTATATCTTAAAACATTTTTTCTAAAAAGACATTCATCATATAACGATTAAAATTTACTGACTAAAATGAAATGAAAAGCAAACATTTTAAAAGTATAATGAACATCTTTACTGAGATATGATTTTAAATATATATATATATACATATATATATGATTCATGATTCATCGAATCAAGATTTTTAATATAATTTTTAATTGCATCTAATACATGTTCTTACTTTTAATATCTTCATTCAAGTGATACCAACATCACTTTCATTATTGCTAACTCTTTTAAAATAAACAAACAAGAATGAAATGTGATTAGGTATAGCATCAATTATAAATGTGTCGATTTCTTCAGTCCCTTTCACTCTTTAACTTACCCTGGTTACACACTTACGAAAACTTAACATTTTTTAACAAAATTACATGTTGAATATATTTTGTTAAACAGAGTTCCTGTTGATTATGAAGACCGTACAGCTGATTTACCTTCATCATCGGATCCCACTGTCCCACTAGTAGCATCCCTGTATAACCTTGGTAGGTAGTTAACTTATGCTATTAAATCTTGTAATTATTGATTAGATCAGTGGTTTCCTAATTGTTTTTGAAAAATTAAATAAAGCAATGGATGTTCAAATTTTAAGCTAATGTGGATTCTGTTGCGAAATTCTTTAAAAAAAAATTATTGTGGGATTGCTTATTTTTTACATTTTGTGGTATTAAGTTTCTGGGCTAGCACTTTATGTTAATAGATAATGTAATACAATAATATAGAATAATCAGCAACCTCTTTTACTCTTAACTACCATTAAAAAAATTGTTTCGTAAACGTGCATCATAAACTAATGACCTCCCTCTTTTCGCTGATGAATTGTATGTATTTATGGGTATGAATGAGAAATATGACTAGTCTTTAATATATTCTAACTATTTGATTATTTTCTGTTTCTAGGTAACACCTGTTTTATGAACAGTATCTTGGAAGTGCTGAGGTACACCCCTGGATTCCTGAAAGGTTTAGAGAAACTAAAGAACGATATAGAAGAAGTGGAGGCTGAGGAAGAGGTAGTTATGCATCACTACTTTACACTATTTTTAAAGTGAACTTTTAAAAAGGAATGTGCGGGTGTTGGTAGTAGTGTTAATCAATGATGGTGTTTATTTGATAGTAGAAGTGTTCTTAAATTTAACAGCCTCTATGTTATAATTTGTGTAATACAATCTTTGTGTATTACGTTTCAGCCAAGTGATGACATTCAACTTATATGGTCAGTGGTCAAGAATACCTATCAGGTACATACTTATGTCATTCACAGAACTGTTAATAATAAAACCAAACTTTAAACAAATGAGTAAGCTAGAATAACATTACCAGAGAAAACAGAATAATATTTTTTCTGCCAACAGTTGTATAAAGACATGGAGAATCGGGAGAAAGACTATAAGAAAGTTGCTACCTGTGACTCCTCCAGCATGGCAGTTAGACCAGCTGCTCTTCTGGATAATATTAGGTTTGAAAGATAATTCCACATAGCTCAGCTTCTTTAAAAATATAAAAAAAATTGTTTTAGAAACATTTTCTTGCACTCAGCAAATCTTTTTTTTTTACCATACTTGTATCCATTAACTAATAAAAAAAAAAACTTTTTCTACAAAGGATGTAATGAAAGGTTAACATTTTAACTCTAAAGTTTATCATTAAGCCTTACTGCATAAATGCTAATACTTAATATAATTATAATGGTTAGAAATTTTAAGGAATTTGTCCGAATGTAAAACTTTATTCTTTTGAATGCAATCAACAGAGAATTGAATCCAATGTTTGAGGGTCACTTTCAGCATGATGCTCAGGAGTTACTTCGATGTCTGCTTTGTTTTATAGAAGATGCTCATAAAGGTCTAATTGGAGTCAAGAAAAAAAAGAAAGAAAAGTGTGAAACCAAATTGGAAACAGAGAAGATGGACTCGAAAGAAGATAAATGTAATGCAGAGTCACCAGAACATAACATTGGCACTACAGTTGCTAACATTAAGTCAGAAGCAGGTAGTGAGCTGGTTTTAAAAGGTGGAAGTACAGACAGTCAGAGTATAAATGTAACAATGACCAGAGCTCAGAGTAAAAAGCTGAGGACAAGTGCGTGCAGGAGCTTCATGGACTGTTATTTTAATGTTCGCAGGACATGTTCAGATAACTCTGCAAGCACTTGTGATTCTGACAAGTCAGCCAAAGCACGATTGACAAAAAATTTGAAGGAAGGCAGCAGTGAATCAGTTTCTTCTACCAGCAGAAAAAGAAAAAGGAGCAGCAGCGGGTTTAAACTGAATTGCGAGGAGGCAGCTTCTTGCCAGAGTGCTAAATCAGAAACAGTTGCAGCTGATGAAGATCATTCTCCAAACGGAGTAAATTTTAAAGATTCGCCTAGCAAATGTAACAACAGTGATAATCAAACTGCCTCTGTCAAACAGAGTAAACATTTGTGCATTTCAAGCAAAACAAAAATTCAACACACCTCAGACACAAACCAGCCCAGCATTCTTTCTATGTTTTCAGAGAAACACTTGAGAGCAACTGGCTGTGGCACATCTGACCCTCAAAACCAGTTTGAAGCTTCGACTGATGCTGTAAGTTTAAAAGACACAAGTTTGCACAGCAGCAAAAAAAATTTGCCCAGAGATTACTTCAAAGGTAATGTCATGTTTGCTAGTGACAGTGTTGGTAGGAATGACATAAATACAGATCAACTTCTTTCTGATAAAGAAGACGAACCCCTTTCATCCTGTCCCCTATCTAAATCACCAGCTCTTTCCACCAATGATGTAAAGGGTTTGGGCTCTGATGACATATCAGATATCCAGGACGGTGAGGTTACAAACTTGGTTGCCAATAAATATACATCTGAGCGGCCTGAGTCTCCAACTAAGCTCTCTTCTTACCCGTCTCTTGTAAATTTCCCCCCAGGGCCAGCAGAGCTGGTTGTTGCGAGTCCAGAATGTCCGGTAGTTGGAGATAGTGGAGACTGTTGTTCCTATTCTTCAGTTGCTGATAAAGACGCTCATGTAATTCTTCACTCACCATTTAAAATGATTTCGGAAGAGCACATTCAAATGACCATTCAATCATGTGAAAAAAGGGGAGATAAAAACAACCATGTTAAAAAGTTATTTCCCCCCTCTGATCCAGAGTTATCTGAATTTTCATCACATTCGCCTGCTGCTGTGCTATTTGGTGGTTTACCACAGAGAATCAGTATCTCAGCTCCTTTTACACCTACATCGTTCACTCTGTCTGCTCAGAAGGTTCACACATGTCAAAATAGTGAGCAGCTTCTCACTTCAAATGGTGATATTACCCCTGATAAAACACTTCAAATGCAGCTGAAGAAATGTGACTGGCTAGGTGTCAGTCCAGTGAACTCTGTTAGTGCCAAGTGGGCTCTGTCAGCCATTGATAAAGATGACACCTCCATCAGATTCACACACAGTAAAAAAAAACTTTTTTTCGGTGAAATGAACCAGCAGGAAACTGTACATGGTCATAAGCCTCAGCCAGTGGAAAGTGACAATTTAATTTCTAAAACAATCACGAGGAAAAGACGCTCACATGATACAACTGTTTCTCGATCTTCAGAACAAAAACTTTTATTGCCGGAAGGTGTTACACTGAAGCCCCTAAGAATAACTCTAGACAAGTGTGACTGGATTTTACCCAGAAATATGAATCACACAGTCAAAGCCAATAATGTCATGTTGAATCTAAAAGGGCTTGTTTCACCCAAGCTAGAACCCACAAGTGTAAACTTATCTTCACTGGATATACCCTGTACAGGTAAAAGTACTTGAGCTATTACTTTTGTTTGGGTTTGGTGGTTCTGTATAATATTTTTAAGAAATTGTATTCTTTTTTTTTTTTTAAATGAGAATTTTCTACAATTAATTTCTTCTCGGTTTACAATTATTGATGTGTCATTTTGTTTCAGAAAGAAATGCTTCGCTGGATTCTTGCACATTGGTAGAACATTTATTTGGTGGTACCATGATGCACCGAACTAAATGTATAGAATGTGAGATGACCAGAGAGAGGCAGGAAGTGTTCATGGACATCAGTGTACCCATTAAAAATTTACAGACGAGTGACCAGGACAGTGACGATGACTGTGAGGATCAAATAAGTTGTAAGAAACAATTATTACTGCCGTAATTATTGCAATGTATTTATGTATTAAGTAAACAGTTATTACTGCTGTAACTATTGGAGTGTATTCATATAGTAAGTAAACAATTATTACTGCTGTAACTATTGGGGTGTATTCATGTAGTAAGTAAACAATTATTACTGCTGTAACTATTGGAGTGTATTCATGTAGTAAGTAAACAATTATTACTGCTGTAACTATTGGCGTGTATTCATGTAGTAAGTAAACAATTATTACTGCTGTAACTATTGGCGTGTATTCATGTAGTAAGTAAACAATTATTACTGCTGTAACTATTGGGGTGTATTCATGTAGTAAGTTAACAATTATTACTGCTGTAACTATTGGAGTGTATTCATGTAGTAAGTAAACAATTATTACTGCTGTAACTATTGGAGTGTATTCATGTAGTAAGTAAACAATTATTACTACTGTAACTATTGGAGTGTATTTATGTAGTATAAAAATAAATATTTCAACTGTAACTTTAAATAAAACTAACAATGCCCTCAGTGTGCACACTTTCAGAAGACAAATAATACTGGATTGGATACAAAAATTGAATCGACATAGAAAGTAGAGAATACTTCCTTTCAGTTTAGAACTAATAGTCAAATGAAATTTGTAAAGTGGTTTGAATTGTATACATCAGGGGTGGGCAAACTTTTTCTATGGAGGGCCACATTGAAAACTTGATTGTAATCGGCAGGCCGCATATATATTTATCTACTTCATTTACAAAGTATGAAAATTGTGAATTAATGATAATAACCAAGTATTTGTCATTTTATTTCAAATTCACACTCTATTACACATGCAAATTACATTTTAAAATACGAATTTAATCAGTTGCTAATTTAGTAATCAGACTTTACTATTCATAATTATTTTAACAAAAGTTTATTGTTACCTGACATAATAAATATGTAGACCAAGGAACTTAATTTACATACAACTTTACCACAGAGTACAATTATAATTAATGAGAAGCATGTAACTTTTCACAATTTTTGATAATGTTCTTGAACTGTGGAACCCCAGTTGTACTAGTTACTGGCGAAAATCCTTAAAACTCCAGCAGAAGAGCTTGAACTTGAACTTCTCTTTCAGGTCATTATCTGCTTGTAGGTTAAGCAGCTCTAACTAATAGTCTTAAGCCATAAAACTGAATTAATATCCCTAGATTCGAATCAAATAGTCGGAATAAAATGTTAAAAATACAGCGAACACTTCAAACAAAATAATACACAGAGCATAATATACTCTTATGGGCCGCATGCGGCCAGTGGGCCGTAGTTTGCCCACTCCTGGTATACATATATTATTCTAAAAATATACACATGGCATATGTTTAGTAATTGTACCATGCATGTACATGTTAATTTGAGTGTGTTTCATCTGATTTTCTCACAGGCAGCAAAGATTTTTGCCTAGCTAAATTAATGCAGGCATTTACAAATGTTGAGAGGTTGAAAGAGAACAACAAGTATTTCTGTGAGGAATGCAATCATTATGTTGAAGCTGAACGCTCTTGTCACTACACTAAGTTACCACATGTCTTAACTCTGCATCTCAAGCGATTTGGTTCCAGCTCTGGGTTAGTCACATACTTTTTATAATGGCACTCATTATTAAGACTGATTCATTGATAAGTATTGAAAAAACGTAGTAAACACACTTTTTATGTCCTTCATGCAATTAAAATTAGTATTCCAGTGTACAGTTTTAATTGTCTTCTAATTTACATGACTTATGTATTTTATTCTTTTATTTTTGTACATATTGTGGGTCAGTTACCAGAACCTTTGTGTTGACAGGAAAGGGGGAGGTGGTGGAAAGGAGTGAGACCCACTCACGTCATGGGCTTATTGTGGCACATAAAGCTTAGAATTCATCTGTTTCAGTAACCTCTGTGTAAGGACATAGGCAGACATAGATAAATAGACAGACAATTAATTATTGTATCAATGTAGATGTTAGAGGGAATTCCGACATAGGCAGACAGATAAATAGACAGACAATTAATTATTGTATCAATGTAGATGTTAGAGGGAATTCCCTGTAGTATGGTGACGCACCTAATGAATGGGTTATTGAACGGGAGGGAAAAGGGAGGAGACACAGACAGGTTGACAAGAAAAGGAAAGAAATCATTGTTTTTGACATCCTTGTTTTATTTGAGTTTGGGAAAGGTGTAGAATCAGGAAGGCGCTAGGAGGAGGTATTATGTATTGAAGCTGCAACATGATAAACTATTCTTTATAGTTTCTGTAATTAAAGTAGTATTGATTGTTTTAATCCAAATTGACTTCCACGTTTTATTGGAATTGTTTGTGGAACAGTGTCTTTTGTATGAACAAGATAAAATCAAAGAAACCACCGCAACCACCCCTGTCAATTTGGTGTCAGAAGTTTCAGGACAGATCTCATTTGTCCAGTGAACCCATGCTTTTAAATTAGGTGTAAGCAGTGACAGTTCAATTAGAGAATAAACTATTGTCTACCGTGTCAGAAGTATTGTTCAAGGCTTGCTGTTTAAGTGTAAACAAGTTAAAACCCGTTATTGTCTTAGTGACCTATAGAGTTTTTGATAGTAGCTGTACAACCGTCATTCTAAGTGAGTAGCAGTACATTCATCATCGTCAGAGACATACCATTTGTCAGTGGCCACACAACCGTTATTGCCAGTGTCAGTCCATCCGTCATAATCAGCATCAGTACATCATCACTTTCAGCGACAGTCCAAAGTTATTTAAGCCCACACCAACCAACATCACAGACCCCCAACTGATATAATAATCAGAGGAAAAAAATAGTTCATCTACTAAGAACGAAATGGAAGAAATAATTGCCACAGGCAAACAATTGGACCTTACTGATAAGGACTTAACAAAGTATATCGAGAAGCAGTGTGAAAGACAAGAACGAGAGAGGGAGAGATTATTCGAAGCAGAACAAAAAGAAAAAGAGAGACAAGAACGAGAAAAAGAGAGTCAAGAGAAAACACCAGGCAGAACAACAGGAAAAGGCCAGAGCCCATGAGCTTGAAATGGAAAAGATAAGAGCCACAAATAAAACTGTTCTACAGCAACTTTCAACACCGGGCCCTTTCAACAAACCACCACCATTTGATGGTACAACAGACATAGAAAGTTTTTTAATACAATTCGAGTTAGTAATGTCTGTTCAGGAAACGGACACAACAAAATGGCCATCTCATCTTATTTCTCTAATCAAGGGCAAATCTCTCTCTTTGATCCAAACCCTACAACCAGCAGAAATATCGAACTACGAGCTATTAAAGAAAGCGCTAACGAAGATTCTGGGCAAGTCTGAAGATACTTATCGGAGACTTTTTCATACCATTAAACCAGATTATGATTATGACCCCCGACAGTTTGTAGGTACGGTCAAATCGCATTTAGTAAACTGGCTACAATTATCTGGCATTAATAAAGATGACCCTAAAGAAATCATGGAGTTGCTGGTGGTGGACAAGTTTTTGAGAACATCCAGCCCAGAATTGTTCCAGTTCCTGCAAGAAAGAAAGGTGAGAACCGAGGCAGCACTCATTAGGGAACTCTACACATTTCGTGATGCTCATCCCGATCTCCCAGTCAGCAGGACAGATTCACCACAATATACTGCTGCAATAGCGAGTCAACGCTATAGAAGGCTCAGTGTGCCACCCAGACAGCAAAGACCAGAGACCAGGACGTGTTACACATGCGGGAGACCAGGTCACATCGCCCGGCACTGCCATGCTACCTCGCAAACCCAACACACAAATACTGTCTGTCAATCATATACAGGGTGGAGAAATAATCACACCAGTAGACACCGCTCACCACCATCCCCATTACAGGCAAGAAGAAATGAGAGCAGATCCAGACCAACCACCAGACTCAACACGCCAGTCGCCGCTGTATTGAGCCCATGAGGTAAACTCATATTCTTTCCAGCACTGGTCAACAACTGTGTAGCGGAACTACTCAGAGATACAGGGGCAGTCAATATAGTGGTGAGAAAAAGTTTAGTTTTACCCACACAGTTTCTACCATTCGAGGAAGAAATAACACTCGCAGATGGCTCACAGAAACTATTTCCGACAGCACAAATTAATATCGACACACCTTTCATATCAGGGTCTGTTATGGTGACCGTTAGGGACAATCCCGTTGCTGACATCATACTTGGCAACCTACCAGACATCCAAGACTGCACTAAGGAGCAAATTCTCCACTGGATCAATCAAAAGGGCATATACAGAAAACCATGTCCAAATGTAAACAGCGAAAGACAGAAAATACCACACACTCCACTGGACCAACATGTTGAAGAGGATATTGACATTGAAGCAGATAAACCCATAGCTCTAATTCAAACGAGGGCTAAAAGATATCAGGAAATCGGTCAAGACGAAGAACAGGGTCAGGAGGTTCCAAATTTCAGTCCAACTCCTGATGAGTTCCGTGTACAACAGATGAATGACGAGTCCATCAAAACATTGTTCAAGATGACAAATGCCAGAGATCCACACCAACCGTACTTTGAATTAAAAAATCAGCTCCTTACAAGAATAATGCCCACAACCGGGGAAAGACAGCTAGTGGTTCCCAAAATTTACAGACTTCCAATCCTACTGCGATGTCATTCACTACCACTCGCCGGTCACATGGCGGTGAGGAAGACACTACAAAGGATAAAACAGCATTTCTATTGGCCCAACATGTCAAAAGATGTATCGACGTTTGTGCAAACATGCACAACCTGCCAGAGAGTCAACAGTATTAGCTCCAAGCACATAGCACCATTACAGAAAATGGACATTCCAGCATTACCTTTTCAGAAGGTAGCTGTAGACATTATTGGTCCTCTAGCACACCAGTCAGCAAGGGGCCACAGCTATATTCTAACCATGATTGACTTATGTTCCAGATGGGCGGAAGCAGTACCTCTAAGACTTATATCAGCTGAAACAGTGGGTTATGCATTAGTAAAAATATTCTCAACTTATGGATTTCCCCAAACTATCTTATCGGACAGAGGCACTCAGTTTAAAGCTGAAGTCACCGCACAACTAACAAGGTTGTTGGGAATAAGACAAAACTTCACCACTCCATACCATCCCCAATCCAATGGGGCATGTGAACGATTTAACAAGACCCTTAAAAGCATGTTAAACAAGCTCGTCGATAGAGAAAAGCACAACTGGGATAGAACTCTCCCAATGCTGCTATTTGCTTACCGAGAAACCCCACACTCATCAACCGGTTTCTCCCCTTTTGAGCTTCTATTCGGAGCCAAACCTGCAAGCCCACTAGCAAATTTCAAGGAATCACTTCTACCAGAAGAAATAAAAATGTCAGCTTACGAAATTGTTACAAATACCAGACAAGCCATAGTATATGCCTGCCAAGAAGCTACGTTGAATGCAGAGAGAGTGAACCAATACCAACACGACAACAAAAACGAACACCGTCATCTCAGAGATCTCAGTGAGAATGACCTTGTTTTAGTGAAACTACCTCATAATACAAAGAGACATCTGACATGGCAGGGACCTTATCGTGTACTACGGAAAGTCACTGAAGTCGATTATGTCATCGACATGAATAAAAAAAGAATCTACATTGCATATTAATCTGCTGAGGAAATTTAACACTCCGCCAATAGGGTGTGAACATCTAGTTGCTAGTGTACAGTCTCAAAGCCCAGTTACAGCCGCTATTATCAGCTGCAATGAATTCCCAGACATTGTAATGCCAGCAGCTCCAGCAGATACAAAAGAATCAGTGAAATATGACAGTAATATGCCACAAGATATTCAAATAAAATTTATGGCAATGATGAACAAGTATGACGATATAATAACTGACGTTCCAGGTAACCTAATACAACACGAGATAAACCTCACATCTAACACACCAATCAGGCAGAAACCATACACAACCCCGATGCATTACAGGAAGCATGTTGAGGAAGAAATTACAAATCTCTTGAAACTAAAATTAATAGAAACGTCCAACTCACCATATGCAGCGCCAATAGTTTTAGTGAAGAAGAAGTCAGGACAAATGCGCCTTTGTGTTGATTATCGAGGATTAAACAAAGTCACAATAATTGATCCAGAACCATTACCAGACATGGAAGATATATTTATCAATCTAGCCAACGCAAGTATCTTTACCAAGTTAGATTTGAGCAGAGGGTATTGGCAGATCAATCTCGCACCAGAATCACGCCAACCAACAGCTTTCGCAACTCACTTGGGACTGTTTCAGTGGAATGTCATGCCGTTCGGTCTCATGAACGCCCCTGCAACATTTTCAAGAATGATGAGGAAACTGTTGAGAGGACAAGAAAGAGTGGTGGCATTTGTGGACGACATTTGCATATTTAGCAACAACTGGGCAGATCAGATGTAGACAACATTTTAATGCTTTTGCGTCAGCACAACCTAACAATCTCGCCATCCAAAATGGTGATTGGAGCAAGACGTATAGAGTTCCTGGGCCACATGGTCGAATGTAGCACGATTTCTCCGTTACCCTCAACACTAACAAGAATATTGGATATCAGACCACCGCAAACCAAGAAAGAGGTCAGATCACTACTGGGACTCATCAATTTCTACAGGAAGTTCATTCCGAATTTAGCAGAAATGATGCTACCATTAACAGAACTAACCAAGAAGAATCAACCCAGCAAAGTCATATGGACGGAAGAGTGCAACCACTCACTCGACACCATAAAACGGAAATTTTCACAAGAACCAATATTGAAACTTCCAGACATGTCCCTCCCATTCATCCTGGCGACCGATGCCTGCAGTACTGGCCTGGGAGCATGCCTACTTCAAAGGCACGGCAAGATAAATCATCCGGTTCTTTACATTAGTAAGAAATTAACCCACGCAGAGATGAATTACTCTACCATCGAGAAAGAATGCTACGCCATCGTATGGGCTGTAACGAAACTCGCCAAGTACCTACTGGGGAAAAAGTTCACTATTGTGACAGATCACAAGCCTCTGGCAGCGTTAAACAAGAAGCAGATCCCCAACTCCAAACTAATCAGATGGTCGCTCATTCTGCAGGACTATCAGTTTGTCATCGAAACCATTCCAGGCAAACAGAATATACTGGCTGACATTTTATCGAGACTAATTAATTGAACAACCACATTGACCACATTGAACAATTGATTTTTTTTATTGCTGTTGTAATGTTGCCTTCTTATTTCATTACATTATTATTTTGCATATCAAATGTAATCACATAATTATATTCGCATAATTGTTTGCTTCATATCATGATGTCGCTCTTGTTTTTCCCCTTTAATCTGTATGTACCTTAATATTTTCTACGTTGTCCACAATCACCAAAATTACCCATATATATATATATATACATATTTTACTCTTGCTCATATCCATTTTGAGGGAGAAAGGTGTTGTTATTTTTTTTTTTTTTCATTAACTCTGAAGGAGCCTACATATAACTGTAGTTGGGAAAAAGTCTGCCTTCATTGTTTTTGTAAAAACATTTAACTTAATTTTTTTAATACACACAATTAAGGAAAATTAAATGTATTTTTTTTATGTGGCATTAGGTTAATTTTCTTTACCTCTGAAGGATCCTACTTTTGTAGGTGATAAAAGATTTGCCTTCATTGGTTTTGAAAAAAAAAATGATCATAAGGAGACTAAACCATACAATCAATGTATTTTTTTTTATTGAGATTTGATATATGAGATTTGTGGTAGAGACTTATTTTGATATATTTTGAGACACAGAGATATGAGATAATTTTAATGATACTTATGACGATGAGTATTGAAGAAATGTGTTCATGATTTTTTAAATTTAGATTTGTATTTTTGTGACATTTTGTATTCATATTTGATATGGACTTGGTACTTTTTTTTTTTTTTGTAATATAATTGTAATACATGATTGTTAATTCTGTATTTTAAAAAAAATGCATACTTTGTACGTATTTTTTTTTACCGAGAGGGAAAGGTGATGTAAGGACATAGGCAGACATAGATAAATAGACAGACAATTAATTATTGTATCAATGTAGATGTTAGAGGGAATTCCGACATAGGCAGACAGATAAATAGACAGACAATTAATTATTGTATCAATGTAGATGTTAGAGGGAATTCCCTGTAGTACGGTGACGCACCTAATGAATGGGTTATTGAACGGGAGGGAAAAGGGAGGAGACACAGACAGGTTGACAAGAAAAGGAAAGAAATCATTGTTTTTGACATCCTTGTTTTATTTGAGTTTGGGAAAGGTGTAGAATCAGGAAGGCGCTAGGAGGAGGTATTATGTATTGAAGCTGCAACATGATAAACTATTCTTTATAGTTTCTGTAATTAAAGTAGTATTGATTGTTTTAATCCAAATTGACTTCCACGTTTTATTGGAATTGTTTGTGGAACAGTGTCTTTTGTATGAACAAGATAAAATCAAAGAAACCACCGCAACCACCCCTGACACTCTGCATATAAAGAGACTGTGTGGTTGGCACAAGGCCCAACTCACCACACCTTAAGTCAGCTGGGTGGACTTGGTGACTTGCACCAGGACCTGAAAAAATCCAAAGACTCTCCAGTCGACAGCTGAGGGCCCTACACCACACGACCATCCATCCCTTCATCCATCCCTTCATCTATGAGAAGCCAAATGGAAAATAACTTAAAATTTTTTTCAGTGTGTTTTACTGTTCTCTATCCTTGTTTCACAGGCTGTCAGGTGGAGTGTCCAAGTTAAATGACAGAGTGATAATTTCCCAACATCTTCCTTGCTTACAGTACATGTGTAAACAGAATTGTCAACTTCCCTCTCACAGGTGGGTGTGTCTGATGATGTAATATCAGTGTTGATATCAGTATTGTTGAGACTTTGTTTGGCATCTAACACGTTTTTAATAATATTTCTGCTGGATTAATTTTTCTCTTACTCTTTATTATACTGGAACAGTTACTGGGTTATTTTTTTTAGATTTTTTTAATATCAATGACAATCTATCCTTGTTAGTTATTTTAAAAATATTACAATTGTCATATTTACAAATATTTTATAAAATGTAATTCCTATTTCAATACATTTTTTATAATTTTTTAGTAAAACCAAGAAAGTCTATAATTTGGAAACCGTACACTTGTAAAGTAAACTGAAATGAGCAGTAACAATTTAGAAAGTCATGACAGTTCATCTATTTATTGTATTCAACATGTTTTTCTTTCAATCATTATTTTATACATTTTTCTAATCAGTTAATACTTGAATGATCCCTCAATCATTTGGAAAAATCCTAAGAACTAAGCATTAATACTAATGAGCTTGACTTGACCGAGTGGTTCTGTTCTCTGTACAAATTATAGACTATATTACAAAATTGTTTGACATGACTCAGTAACATGGCATGCAAGTAAAAAAAAACTTCATTGGACTTGATTTAAATATGGATTCTCCTTATATTAAATGTCTTGATCATGTTTCACCCTCTGATTTGTCTGTCAGGTATTCATTGTATGCTGTTGTCACTCACTCTGGAAGTATCCTGCGAGGTCACTACAGGGCCTATGTTAAAGTCCAGAAGTCTGTGAACCCAACAGTATTTGCCAATCTTTGGAGGCGGAAATGTAAAACTGATCCACCTTTAGATGCATCTGTCATTTGTGAGGAAACGTCTTCAACGTTTGGGTCATCACACATTGAAAAATGTACTCCACTGTCAGCTGACCAGGCATTCAATGGGAATCATGATGGGTACAGTACAAATGATTCTGACTGTCTGAAGGAAAACTGTTTTAGTCCCACCTGCTTCTGGCTGGAATGTGATGACGAATGTGTGAGGGTGTTGGATGAGGCTGAGTTCATTAGTAAATTGGAAGAAGGTGAAGATGGCGTTCTTTTGGGCACCCCTTACATTCTGTTTTACCATAGGCTGACTGTAGCCTAGCTGACCGTAGCCGAGCTGCATGACCAAGGAGTAATTATCCAAATGTTCTGTACTGGTACCATTTGTGGCCAAGGGTTCTGTACTGGTACCATATTCAGCCAAGCGTTCTGTACTGGTACCATTTGTCAAGCTGTTGTCCCATCCTGAATATGAGTAGATAGTAGTCGTTCACAGTAGATGTTGAATAGAAACAAAATGTAATATTCACAGATTGTTACTGTAATAAAAGCTTGTATTGGGAATATTTCATTACATTTGGGGGTTCTCAAACCATGAGCCATGAACCAACTCTAATGTTTATATTTTCTGAGCTGGTCACTGACGTTTTTTTTTTAAAAATAAATTCATGCCACATGTATTTAAGCTTTTACACCCTTCTGTCATGGTGTACTATTTGAGCTTAAGAACCACTGAGTTAGATGCTAATTATGATTACTGACTGTGATCTGGAATGAAATGAAGTCACATCAATAATTGACTTGTGTCATTTAACCAAAAAAATAAAAAACGGCAATCATTATAACAGGCAGAGGGATAATTTTCAGAAATGAGTGACTCCCCTTTGGTGGTGCATGCCATAATGTGATGACTGAAATATGGATGAGTGTAAAAGAGCTTTACTGCTGGAAACTGTATCCCTACTTGTTACCATATCTCCCCTCACACCCATATTTAAAGTATAGTTTCTCATATTATATATTGTTTGTCCCAAGATATATTGTCGAGTTGTCCCAGATTTGTTCGTATTTTGTCTTTCATATTAATCAGTTTAACTCGGCTCTGGGTTTTTTTTTTTTAAAAGCGACTGTTTAAAATTATTTTAATTGTTCATTGTTTTTTTTACAAGGAAATTCTTAACAAACATTTTAAATAATGTTTTATTTATGGTAGTATTTATTTGTCATTGGCGCTTTTAAAAAAAAAAAAACTTCTTACCAAAACATGATTATGTCGAATGTTGTTTGAATTTCAGTTTGAGAACCGGTCTTCTCAGGAACTGCTTATGAAAAATAAAACATTTTTAATTTATGTGTTTCTTAATCTTTATCAAGGTACATGTATACATTTTTATTGAATCCGCCATAATGTGATGTGATGTAAATTATTTGTCTAAAGTTTGTTTGTAATTGCCACTGGTAGTTTCCATCATTTGTCATTGTAGTGTCAATAATTGTTTGATTTTGTTTTAATTTGATTTTAGCCAAAAGGCAAACATGATACATAGAAATGTACTTTTCTTAAAAGCATAATAAATATTTTTTATTAGCCTTTATTGTGTATTTACTATTATATATATTTATGGGTAATATTGTGTACAATGTATTTACTTTGATTTAGCCTATATATACATTGTTCATAGTTTGTGGCTGTCTACAAAGCATTGGATAAAGCTGTAATAATATGTACTGATCAACAGGAGAATCAAAGACAAACTTTCATGCTGGACTCTCTGCTCTGACTAGTCAACTTTCTGAATTCTAGTAGTTTTTCTCATGTTATAAACATCATTAGTACATTCAAGAAATACTGACAAGTTAATAATTTGGATTCCAGAATCTTTTTTTTTATTTTTTTAAATTTCACTGTGTATGCATTACTGACCTGGTCTTGCAGGTCTGAGCAGGATAAATCGCCACAATAGGTGTGTGGTATTAACTTGTGTGGTAGTATCACTCCCTCTGTGTGGTATTAACTTGTGTGCTAGTATCACTCCCTCTGTGTGGTATTAACTTGTGTGCTAGTATCACTCCCTCTGTGTGGTATTAACTTGTGTGCTAGTGTCGTATCCCACTTGTGCTCTAATTAAATCAGACGAGACAACTCCTTGTATTGTAAAAGAATTAACTGAACTTTTTAATGCGTGATATTTACAGATGAGAATATGATAATACAATATAAACACTTGAGAAGATGAATCGATAAATCACATGTATAATTCTATAATTTAACACACACGATAAATACTAAAATCAATATTAGATGAGAGATGTGGCAATAAATCACAAGTAACTGCTATCACTATAAACCAGTACACAAGTCTATAACTATTATAACTCTTGACTGCATTGTCCACTTAGTCCACGTGTTATATCTAGTATCCCCTTCATGGGTTTCTAGTCTCTCTCTCTTGTGTGTGTGTCTCCGTCCCTTCTTCAACCGTGGTAACTTCCCTATTTATAGGATATATCACCCCCTCATATTGCATCATTGGTGTAATTGCATAACTGGGGTGATTGCATCATTGATTGCATCATGGATTGCATCACTGGGGTGATTGCATCATTGATTGCATCACTGGGGTGATTGCATCATTGATTGCATCACTGGGGTGATTGCATCACTGGGGTGATTGCATCACTGGGTGATTGCATCATGCATGCCTGACCCTGCAAGCACCTACAGGGGATAGGACAGCTAGTATCACTCCCTCTGTGTGGTATTAACTTGTGTGCTAGTATCACTCCCTCTGTGTGGTATTAACTTGTGTGCTAGGATCACTCCCTCTGTGTGGTATTAACTTGTGTGCTAGTATCACTCCCTCTGTATTTTTTTTTAAAGGCCAAAATACACACTTGTGTAATCAGTGTTACCAGTATAACAGACATAAATGGTAGGGGTGCCTCGAGGTGTCACTGCACGATTCAACTTGTTATCTCAAAAAATAACATTACTTGTTTATCGGAGATATTACAAAAAAATCATTTACAGCTTCAATGCGATGAACTCAATTAAATAAAAGAAAATAAGATTTTTACATGTGAATATATCTTGTTGGGATTTTTTAATCTTTTTTTTTACAGCTGCGGAAGCAGAAAAATGTATAGCTGTGTGATTGGGATTGTTGAATTATTAATTGAGGGGAAAAAATGTAATTTAAGGGGGTACGGTAGAAAAATGCACTATGTCTAAAAAAAATGTAAAAATTGTTTACATTTTTAGATACTAAAACATACCAATAATGACTATGAATTAACTGTATTGCAGAAAAAAAAATATTTAGATCCCTTAGAATGTATTTTCAGAATGTTACTCATTCAGAAACTTCAATAATTTAAAAACTTAAAAAGTCATTTTTCTCTGAAAAAATATCTTTGACATTTTGCTTCACTGTGGCAAGAGAATCTCAAAAACCACCAGTCAGATTTTGATAAAACCTCTAATTTATATTTAGAAGAGGTGTATGGAATGTCCGAGGCTTTTAAAGAAATTGAGTCCTTTTTTTTTTTGTTTGGCAATTTTTTTAATTTTCAAAATTATCATTTTTTTGCCAATTTTCACAATACATTTAAAAATTCATAAAAAATGTATTCATTACATATTTTAAAAAAGTACTCTGACATTCCCTAAAGTAAAGGTTTCCTGATTATAAAAATGTACATTTTATACGAATCAGTCTATAAATATTTCAGAAATATTTGACACAAAAAGGTCATACATTTCAAGATGGCGGCATGCTACACCCACAAATATCAATATTTAATTATTTATTTTTTTTGCACAAATTTATTTTTAAACCTACTACATCATTACTATGATATTAAAATGTCTTAAATTTTAAAAATAAAAAAAAATATTTTGACCCGGGTAACCACTTAATTTCTATTACCAACAGTTCTTGTTACATTAAAACATGTACCTACTTATATTGGACACTGGTACATAATGCATGAGTTATTTATAGCCATTCCATCAAGGTATTTAGTGGGACTTGGATTTAGTGCTGTTTATCAGTCAATGTTCAACTGTCATCGTGGTGATATAAGATTACTACTCACTAAAATATAACCGGACATTGCAGAATAATGTCAGTGCACCAAGTTCACTCTTCTCATTAGGAATATTTATTATATGTGAGAAATGAAAATGACATAAATTATATTTGAATGTTCATGCTATACGTTGTTTCCATATTATCGTACAATGACCTATGAAATAATTCAGTTTATGGTGCTCCGAATGTGTTTTGTTTCTTTTATTTCCAAACGAAATATTTCGATATTTCAACTTATAAATTAGAATGTATTTAGGAGACCTGCTCAAGAAATCATTAAGAAGGGGGGGGGGGCGTTTTTTTTTTGGAAAAGGGGGCAATAGACCAAAAAAAAATAATTTGAGAACTACTGCCTTACCCTGTCACTATCGGGTTTCACCTGTGCCAAATGTTCATGTCGTACCTCCTCCCCCCTTGTTGGCGGTACCGTTTTGTACGAAGAATGGCCACACAAACGATGTGTTTCATTTTAAAATAATATTTTATTCAGATTGTGTCATACATGATTAAAAACATTTAATTAATACAGCACATTTGTATTTTGATAAATCGGAATATCACACACCGTCTATAACAGTTGGACGGACTGTGGAGCGCAGCATGAGTCAAAGAGGATGATGTCAATATACACTTGATGAACAATGTAGACAATGGCACTAGTTAGATAAGATAATGAGCAAGGTGAATAGACAATGAAAACTAAACTGTTTACTAAAACTAGAAAACGAAACAACTTATGAAAAATTAATTGCAAATAAATGAAAAAAATAAGCTTTAATTAAACCGCACTTTAAAGTTAAAAAAAAATAATAAAAATTCATTATATTGTTTTATAAGTTTAGACAACGCCCATGACTGGACAACGCCTACACATTCTTTGGTTCCGATCGCTACCTCCTCCCATGATTTGAATAATGAAATAGTGACATTTGACACCAACACAAAACCACGAAATGACCTATACCTGCAGCTTAGGCAAAAAAAAACAGCTGTTGCCATATGCTGGTATGGTTTATCTAGAAATCATACAGGTGTGTTTCGCCTCCGCTAATATAGTCTGTCTATTGTAACTGGTTTGTAAATAAATCTTGTTCTTCCACCTTTGTACATTTGAATATGGTTATTTTTTTAAAAAAGCATTTTTGTTTATATATATATATATATATATATATATATATATATATATATATAACACTGTTAACAAAGCTTTATCTCGTCAATTTGTGTCCAGTAAGAGAGAAATAGACATGCGCAAGACATGCAACCAGCTTTTCTCTATTTGCAGCTTAATATATTCACACAATGTCTTACTGTCACTCAACTTTTGAGAAAACATAAAATACTAATTGGTAAAGTCGTTTCAATACTTCATTACATGACAGCGATCTTTAAGGATACAACTTACAAGTAAAACATTGTGTACCTCATTTGGGAAATCTGCTCTTCTTTTGTTTCCATCGTACTATTTAGTGATTAGACTGTGATAATTTCAAACTGATGCATTACGGAAGTTTTGACTAGCAATGAAATTTAAAATTAATTCAGTTTTATCCATAGCTTGATTTGTGCAATTTCTTCAATCAGTGAGAAACATTGTTTTCCGTTGTTTGGAAGAATCTGCGTTTATCTTGGAAGTATTTTACGAAACTATAAAACAATATCAATATTATGAAGTAAATCTTTCCAAATCACATCCATCAACGCAGTTTCAAGTCTTTTAGTTCGTAATTTTGGCACTATTAACAGCTTCAGGAACAATAAATATGTTTTTTTCTCCAGAGGAGATCCTTTTAAGAATTGACCATAGAATATAAATCATACAGAAAGGGCTTCGCTATTTAAAAAGTTCTTTAATAATTATTTAAAAAAAAATATGCCACTATTTGTGTTATTTTCCTTTTAAAAAGTGTAGAACGTAAAAATTAATACACAATAGAATAATGCACAAATATGGTGGCTTTCGGAAAAGCCAATTTAAATTGACGATGCGCAATTGCGCATTCTGTGGATTGACTCTCTTTTGGTGAAGCGTAAAAAAATAAATAAACCGGATGTATATTACAAAAATTGTTTCCTACTGCTGGACAAGTCTGCATGGCAGCTGAACAAGCTAAGTTTGGGCTGTGTGTGTGTGAAGTCCAGGTAAGGATGAGATGAAATCTCTTAGATCCTATAAACCGCGAATGGGACGGTTTTCGCAGTGCCCTTCATTCATTCCCACCATATCCGATAGTGCAATGTCCTGACCATGGAGGCACCACGGGAGACATTGCGGGGACTTTAGTCATGACTTGAAATATCCATTGGTCCTCACTGAAGATCGAACCGGCGACCCTGAGTTCGACAGTCAAGCGTTTTAAACCTGTGGGTAGCGTAATGAACCCATATTTATAAATTATTAATCACTTTCAATCTAGCTTGCAGTCCAGAATAAATGCCACTTATATTTCCGTCAATGTCATATACAAGAAATCTTCAACTTGTGAAATTCAAGAGTACTAACAAGATAACATAGATATAGATCTATGCGAGATGACCTATACATTTCCGGAATAAAATAATCACTCAACTCATTTCTATTTTTGAGAACATGGCGAATTATAGAGTGAGTTTACCTAAATAACATCATTCAGGGGGTTAAAATGATGGTAATTTATATCATTTAGCATTTGTCACAGAAAACGAATCGTTTCTTAACATTCCACACAGATACATCAATGAAATCATCACATAATTTTGTTGAAATGAGAAAAATTCTGTTTTCTTTTTCCGTGTTTCCAGCCAGCTAGACCCCTCAGCCGCCGTCTTAAGCCGCCACGAAGCCTGTAAGCTGTAAGCCGCCACAAAAAATGTTAAGCCAAGCTGCTAAAAACTTTCCTAAACCGTGGGAGATTCGGAATTACCCCTAAAATTTTTGCGTTGCGTAATGCGTTGTACTGTTGTACAACAGTTTCACAACACCACTGCTACACATCAATGAGAATAGTTTACCAACACCACTTAATTTTATATTATCTCAGCCTGCACATCAGTGATATTCTAGTTATTAAAATCATTTTAGTTATAGTTTTGATTATTTTTTTTTTTTAGCAATCATTTTTATTATTATTTAGTTGTAGTTTAAATTCATTTTAGTTATAGTTATAGTAAGTTTTTTCATCAATCATTTTTATTATTATTATTTAGTTATTATATAGTTATAGTTATTGAATAATTTTCGTAAGCACTGCAAAACTTCAAATGCCCATCGATACGACAGATACATGCCAATGTCAGGACACAAAACTGGCCTTCAAGCACTAATTAAAAGGAAAACACCCGATGTTCTCTGGACCTTGCATGCTCCACAGAGCAGCTCTCGTATAAAAAAATATGAGTTAGAAACTTAACTACGTTTTTACAAAAGTAACGAAAGTTTTAATATACTATAGAAAAAAGTTCATTAAAAGTAAGTTAATTTGCAAAGCTGTGTGAAGATATGGGAGCTTTTCAGCCCGTCCTTGTACACCATGTATGTCATTTTATTTGACAATCACACTCTATTTATTACACATGCACATTACATTTTAAAAATAGAACTACATCAGTTGCTAATTTGGTATTAAGACTTAACTATTTATAATTATTTCAACAAAAGTTTATTGTTACCTGTCATAATAATTATGAAGACGAAGGAACTTAATTTACATACAAGCTGACCGCAAAGTAGCCTACAATTATAATGAATGAGAAGTATGTAACTGTTCACAATTTTGGATAATGTTCTTGAACTTGGGAACTAGTTTACGTGTTGTGATTTGCATGACCGAATTTAAATTGCAGTCAGTCAACATCGATCTGTTCTTAGAAGTGTTTATTTTCGGACAAGAAAACGCTTATTCACAAATGTAGCCGACATGGACTCAAACAGTGACAAAACCCTGCAGCAAAGTTTTTAGGTGTGGGAATGCCGCTGCTGGCAAACATCCTGAAAACTCCAAAACTGACATGCACTTCCCCTTCAGGTCATAATCTGCTTATAGGTCAAGCATCTCTGACTAATATTCTTTACCCATAAAACTGATTTAATGTCCCCTAGATTCGAATCAAATTTTAAAAAAATATCGCGAAAAATCTTAACAAAGAGGATTAACATAGGACCGCAACATGTACACGCGTTCGGGCCGCATAATATACTTTGAGGGCCGTAGTTTGCCCACCCCTGAACTAAATCAATGAGTCCTGACATATATGAATCAATGAGTCTTGATGTATTTGAATCAATGAGACCTCGAGTATACAACTGATGAACAATTAACTAATGGAATCAATTTGTCATCAGATATCTGAATCAATAATTCCAATAGATCAATGACACAAGGGTAAGTTTTACACTACCACTCAAGATTTAAGGCAAATATACTAATTCATATCACTTAAAAGCGATTACGAAAATCGCATCTTAATTTTTTTTTAACGCCCCCATTGCCAGCATGGTAGGGTGTAGTGTGCCTACCACACCAACATTGTTGGCGGCGCTGATGCACGTCTGCCATGCCTACAGAGCGGCAGGGTGAGTGTGTCCGCTATCATCTGCAGGGATGGCAGAAAGATGGGTTTTAATCCTTGCCCAAACTGACCAGACCAGCAGGGTGTGTATTCGCCGGAAAGGGGTTTTTCCTACCACTCCGACAGCGGGGAGGGTGTAGTGTGCCTGTACCCTCAGCCGGAAATGGCAGGCTGCGCAGGTGTGCTTGAGTGGAACGGAGTGGAAGGGTGTTGTGTGCCGACCACATCCGTCACCACCATCAGCTGTGAATACTGCGGTCTCGGATAGTCCTCATTGACCACAGTACCACCACCCTCGCAAGTAATGTGTTTTTTTTCCTGACTAGAGAACCCCAATGATCCATCCCCCGTGGATCATGGTATGTCTCTCAGACCAGGAAGGAGAGCTCACAAAATATGTCAAAATATGTTGTGATACTCTCCGAAACAAATCAGACATTAAAGTGGTAAAATATATCATCTTCATATTACGGGCTGATAACAGTGTACAGCCTAGCGCAGGCATGGCCAACATCCGGCCCGCGTAACGAATTTATGCGGCCCGCGAGTAATTTTTCAATATTTACGTTTGCCTGACACTTACATAGTATTAATCAAGTAAATTCAAGATATTTCTGGTTTTTCATATGAATTAAACTTTGCGTGCTTATTTGTTATCTATAATCACACTACAAACTCTATAATCTATGTATTTGAAGTGGAACAGTACGACAGTTCATTCAATGCTTTCCGTAAGTAGCAAACTTGTTAGTAACAGCTTGGTCGCTTGGAAGTTAATTTGCAATATCAATTCGTTTATTGGATGTTTATTATCATCGCATTAAAAAAGCAATCGCTTTCTTAATTTAAAAAGGAATTAATTTTGTTACTTGGTGCTAATATCACTTCGGCCGCCATTTTTTTCAATTTGAAAAGTGTTTTTTAAAGTACCATATTGACTGGAAAAAATTGGTGAGTGTTACAACAGACATGACAGGAAAAAATATTAGAGTAATTAAACGCATTGAAGATAAAATTTTCGAAATCGATCCCAATGATAAAATTATACCAATACACTGCATTATTCATCATTATTCTATGTAAAAATGTTTTAAAAATCGATCATGTTACCAAAATAGTTGTAAAATTAGTAAATTTCTTAAGAGCCAAAGGATTAAATCATAGGCAATTCATTGATTTCCTTGTAGAACTTCATACCACATATTCCGATGGAATATACTACAATAAAAATCCGTTGGTTGAGCTTGGGAAAGGTATTAAAGCGTGTTGGGAGCTTCAAGAGGAAATACGAATTTTTTTAGTGCGTAAAGAAAATGGGGAGTTTTCTGAATTAACGGGTCCAAATTGGCTTTGTGATTTGGCTTTCTCTCTAGACATCCTCACATATTTAAACGAATTCAACACAAGTTTACAAGGGAAAAAAATTATTTGCTTATGATTTAATGCAGAAATTAAAAGCCTTTAAAATGTAACTTTTCCCCACAAATCTTACTGAATGCAAATTTGATCATTTCCCCAGTGCTCGATTTACCGCCGGGGATATCCCCGGCACTGAGGACTGTCATCCCCGGCTCTACTTTAATTTATTTCATCCCTGCCGGGGATGATATTTATCCCCGGCTCTGCAGAAAATTTGTTTCATCGCCGGCACTGATTTTTTCTTAAGATTAGCATAATGTATGGAACTGATTTTTTAGTTTTACTACAAATATTAAATGAAAAACAGACAAAATCAGCTGATTTGAACTACGCAACACTATTTCTGCTAAAAACTCTGTAAATAACACTCGTCCGGTTGTTTGCAGATAGTTTTATGTAAGACAAACTGGCCGAAAAAAATCTGAAGAACTTATGTTGTATGGAGATCGTGAAATTATAGAACTTCGCAAATTTTTAAAAATTGAAGCATGTCATACTTCAGCCATAGTACACCGATTTCGCATGACAAAGGATGGCCATGACGCTGAGACAGAACTTAATGATTTTTATAATCGATTAGATGTTCTGCCAATATCTAGCGCAGAGTGCGAGAGAGGATTCAGTGCAATGAATTTAACACACAACTCTTCGCAATTCACTAGATGTCGAAACCATCAAACACTTGCTGTTTATTAAAATTAATGGTCCACCACTTCAATATTTTGATGCAAAGTTGTATGCCACAATGTAGTTAAAAGACGGAAGGCATTCTGCCTGCGACGTACCTTCTGGCAAACCAACAAAAGAATTAGTTATGGAACAGCGTCATAATTTGTTTAAATAACTGAGACAAATATGAATAATGGAATATTTGATTTCAACAAACAGAGAATAAATACAAAAATTGCATTTTTTGTTAAAAATAAGTTCATTACTTGTCCTATTAATGTGCCGCTTCAAATGTGTTTGAACCAACGTAAACTATATTAATTAAGATTCACCAAATTTTCTATTATTTTTGTTGGTTTTGTCTAAGATGCAAATCGAAGACGCTATGAAAATAAATTAGTTACTTGTCCATGGTTTGTAAATTGAATATCCTAAAAAAAAAATTGTTGGCATCTCGCCGCCGCTGGGGATGCTGTGGATATCCCCGGCACTGAGAATTGTCATCCCCGGCTCTGATTTAGATTTTTTCATCCCCGCCGGGGATGACATTTATCCCTGGCTCTGCAGAAATTTTTTTCATCCCCGGCACTGGTTTTTCCTTAAATCGAGCATTGCATTTCCCATCCGTAAAGACCATTTCCGCAATAATTTTAAAAGAAAAAGCTCAAATGTATACTGAAAATATTCTGGCATTACGACTTGATTTTGAGAACACATTCGAATTTTTTAACAGAATAGATAAAATACTGTCGATTGTTAGAAATCCATTTACTGCAAATATTGAAGAAGCTTCTCCAGACATTCAATTAGAATTAATTGAATTACAGTGTGATCAATTATTGCATGATAAATATCGAGAAGAGGAAGATAATTTGTGTAATTTTTATAAGCAATTGGATAGTAAAAAATATGTAAATCTAAAAAATCTTGCCAAAAAATATTTAGTAATATTTAGTTCAACTTATATTTGTGAACAGACATTTTCTTTAATGAATCACAATAAAAGTCCTACAAGGTCGAGATTAAATGATTTACATGTGGAGGCTGTACTAAGATTAGCCACCACAGAAATTGAACCTGACATTAAAAAGATAATAAACGAGGTAAACCGCCTCAATACTTCTCATTAATTATTATATATTTGTTATTATTAAAATGTTTATTTTGTTTTATTCTGTATAGATATTTGCTGTAAGTTACCTATTATTTATAATTTTTCATATATATATATATATATATATATATATATATATATATATATATATATATATATATATGCATATATATATACTATGTATTTGTTATATCATTTATAGTCTCATAATAAAAATTTGTTCATTATTTTTTTAATTTTTGTATTTATTATTATAATGTTAAATTTATAATTATTATATATTATATATAAGTATTTGTTACATTATTTATATTTTCATAATAAAATTTTGGTATTTTTTACGCCGGTATTTTTTCAAACCGGCACGTGGCTAGTGGGCATCTTATGCGCCGTGACTAGCGTGAAACGATTTTTTTGCGAGTAATATATTAACACTTGAAATCAAACTCATTTTTGTATTTTTTTTTTTTTAAATATTGGTTCTTAATTTAATTAAAATTTTTACTATTCTTTTATTATTTTTAACATAAATCTTTATACTAACTTATTATATACAATAAATTATAAAGTATTATTTATTTATTTCAAAATTGTTGTTTGTATGACTAGTAAAAGTATAGTACATAAATATTTTGACAGTTACCTCCCTTATAAAAAAATATCGGTGATACCTAGTGTGATCGTTGGGATCCGGCTTTCAACAAGGGTGCTAGGTATTTTCATAGGCCACGGCTTACAGCCATAACAATCCTAAGCCAGCCATCATCAGTTCTACGGCGCGGCTGAGGGGTCTACAGCCAGCAGATCATTCTAATCAAATGTTTTATACATCTCTATATTGTGACATGTTTTAGTAGACTTGACTAGCCGAGAGTAAGTTTCTAAAGAAGGGCTTCCTTTTATCAATTTGAATCAAAACTGACTAGAGCAAAAGTTTGATGGTACGTTGGTTACTATTGTTATCATTTAACGTTCCTTGATTTCATCCGAAGACTGGTCAGTTTCTGAAGATGAGCTTTGATCCAAGAAATTTTCTGGACTGTTGATACAAACATTTTTGGCAAGCTTTATATTGGTTGCTGGTGTGAAGATGCTGTTAAAAAGGAAAAAAAAAATGTTTTTTGTTGTTGACTTGTACTTACAACTATATTGACATGAATTAATAAGACACACAAGTACGCCTAGCTGCAAACGGAGACCTACAAACACACACACACAAACAAACACACAAATATGTTAACACATCTACATTCATTCATAATAGAAAGTAGAGATTCCCTTTATATTACTACAGCCAATGAGGGCTAACTGGGTCTGATGAAATGCAGAACAATGTCCAGTCGCCTTATTTCCTCAAGCAAGAGGACTTCACAATGTCCTGATAAAAATCCCAAAGTCCTCATAGAAAATGGAACCCGTTACCAGCTACATCTCCCTTGGGGTTACCGAAAAAAAAATTCAGACACCTTGGAAAAGATACCCGACAAGTGTTACCACCTGTGTCCTGGAGAGAACAGCCTTGTTATAAACAGAACACATAGATGGCGCTGTCCAATAACATTAAGACTTATCATTAATATCATAGACTCTGTATGTCAATAGGATAAGATTTAAGACAATACTTCTCATCCTTTCTGGAGACTTTACCCCTCTCCCCCCACTACAACGCAAGACCATTTGTTCCTTCATTCACATTAGCTTACAGAAATGTATTCACATGAAGATATATATATATATATATATATATATATATATATATATATATATATTTATAGATCTGTATTCAAAGAAGTGATGAGTTATTCCAAGTTAAACTTTTAAAAGAGATACTAAGGCTAAGCTGACATCTGAAAGCAGCAGATACTGATCTGTATTTAATGTGTTTGAAATTAATCACTCCGACCACCTCAACTGTTGTCATTTTATACAGGGGCTTCTGAAAAGTACTCATATTGCCCTCTCTTATTTTGGACCTGACTGTCGGTAATGTAAGTAAGTCAACTCGCCTATAGCTTTTCAATTAAACACTGGTGTCAAGATCCCCTTGCGGGGTCCCTGCGGTCGTTGTCTATTGGTATGATCACCTACTGAGTTCTGGCCAACATTTATTTTTGTCCCAGCCACGTGGTTACGCAGGACGCACAACACAACAAGAAATTGAGTAAGAAACTCATTTGTAAATTACATTACAACACCTTTATTCACATCAAAAACAAGAACATCCGCGGGCCTTGAGAAAGGCCGTAGCTTTACCAGCTACTACAAAAACAATCTATAATCAAGTAGATTAAAAGGCATTACCTGAGGTGGGTAGTTCTCAAAAGAACTTAGCTCTGAGCCGGTCGAAACCGGCTCATGCTAGTTAACCGCACCTAGGACTTCGACCTTCTCTCACGACTGCTCAGCGCTGACTGACTAAAATCTGACTCAATCCCCGCCAACTCGACCGGAAGGTGCGCCACGCACATCCGCTCTCGCTCGAGAGCGACTTCGCTGATCAATGGGCAGCGAGCCGGGTATAGCTCGCTCATCGTGCGTGATCTGCTGCCCCTTGCTCGTGGACGGTTCCAACCTTCAAGATAAAGGGGGGGGATAAAGAGACAAAGAACCCATCCCTCTCGCTCGTCTGAAGGTCAAGGGCACAGGTTATCTCCCTTAGAGACATTTACTCCCCAGGTGACAAAAAGTGATAGTGGGTGCTAGACAGACTGATCACAGTGTGGAAAAACCTGGGAAGACAATGTCTTTGTCTAACCTATTTATATCTTATCTCACCCTCGGGTGATGAAAGCAGGGTAGGGCTTGGACTTGATTTCATCCATTAAATCACAGAATGTGACAACTGGTAAACATGGTTAAGAAGATGACAACTTTCGAATTGTGACGGATGATGTGGGGAGCCCTTTAAGTCCTAGGCAGCCAAGATTTATTATCCCACGTTTTCAATGTGACATTCTGTCGTGTCAGTTTGTGTGTGTGTGAGACCAGTGTTTCTGCCGTGATCATCCTTGTTATTCAATGTTGGTACTGGACATCTCTAATATTACAACTGATACATTCATCCGTCTTGTACATTAGTCTGTCTTAATGTCTATCATTTGGTCTGTCTTATGTCGGATAAGTCTCATTAATGTGGCAGAAATTACTTACACAATTGTCGAAACTTGGTGCTGTCTCTTTTTTTTCTTACAATTTTCTTTCTATTTGCTGGAGGACGAAATAAAAAAAAATAATTGATTCTCAATCCTAGCACATTATTGATGTGTATCTGTCTAGCACATTATTGATGTGTATCTGTCTAGCACATTATTGATGTGTATCTGTCTAGCACATTATTGATGTGTATCTGTCTAGCACATTATTGATGTGTATCTGTCTAGCACATTATTGATGTGTATCTGTCTAGCACATTATTGATGTGTATCTGTCTAGCACATTATTGATGTGTATCTGTCTAGCACATTATTGATGTGTATCTGTCTAGCACATTATTGATATGTATCTGTCTAGCACATTATTGATGTGTATCTGTCTAGCACATTACTGATGTATATCTGTCTATAACATAATGATTATATAACTTTTCATTAACAGTATCTCGAAACGTTAACAAACATTTAATACAAATGAATAATAAAACAAATTCAGACAATATAGTTCAATTCATTTATTGGTGCTCTCGTAGCTTATTGGACAAGTTGATTCTTTAAAATGTTACTGAGAATATGTGTATGGGTTAAAGGTTATAGTCCACTAAATAACGTTATTCCTTTCAATATCTGTGATATGTGACAATTTTCATATTGAGTCTCAAATTACCCCCCCCCCCCATCCAGGAACAATAACCTACCTAGGTAAGGGCGGATTTAGGGGGGGGGGGAGCGGGGCATGCCCCCCCCCCGTTACCGCAAGTTTAGGTAATACATCATTAAAGTATCGAAATATTTTTTGTTTTAAGACCAATTTTCAACAATGAAAACAGCTCTGAACCCACTCGTCAAAGTTTTGTCCCCCCCCCCCGGTCAAAGTTGTCTAGATCCACCCCTGTACCTAGGTACAATAACATACCTAGGTGCAATAACATCCCTAGGTACAGTAACATACCTGGGTACAATAACATACCTAGGTACAATAACATACCTAGGTACAATAACATACCTAGGTGCAATAACATCCCTAGGTACAATAACATACCTAGGTGCAATAACATACCTAGGTGCAATAACATACCTAGGTACAATAACATACCTAGGTACAATAACATACCTAGGTGCAATAACATACCTAGGTGCAATAACATACCTAGGTGCAATAACATACCTAGGTACAATAACATACCTAGGTATTATAATACCTCCGAATCACTATTTCTTATCGAAATACAAATCGTTCTAGTTTTGAACCACTTGTTTGAAAATCTTGTAAAATGGATTAATCCGCTACTGTAACTCACAAACTGGAATTCTCACATTTTCTAAACCGCCGGCCAGGGTAGGCATCTAAATACTCAGATATCGAATCCGAATATCAGTTCGGGAAAAAGTTCGAATTGTAAATCGTAAAAGTTTCGAATCATGTTTTCCTCTTTTAATAAATAAACGAAAAATGAATGGATCTTTTTGCAAAAATCTCCGTAAACAAGGTTTTTCACTTTTTTTTCCGCCCGCCACGAGCGGCATATACCGTACATAGGTACAGTGATAGTTTTCAATTTCATATAAGGCAGTGGCTACGGTTCGGTCCGACCGAACCCGTATTTTTTTTACTTAGGGTACCAGCCATAGATAATATTGCTCCACACCCTAACCCTAACCCTATCTCTAACCCTATCCCTAACCCTATCCCTAACCCTATCCCTAACCCTATCTCTAACCCTATCCCTAACCCTAATCCTGAAAAAAAAAAATTCTGAAAAAAAAAAAATTATGTTGTTATATAGTTCAGTGCAGCAACTCGGCCGCTATGCAATAATAAGTAAGGCTGGTACCCGAAAAAAAAAATATGCGTTCGGTCGGACCGAACCGTAGCCACTGCGTTCATATAATCATTCGACAATCAAATAGTTGTGGTTTTGAATCTCCGTGGGAAGTTTTGGGAAGACGCGTGGGACATTAAAAGGAGCTCAACAAGTCATGAAAAACATGATGTATTTCGATAATAGGCTGTTTTATGAACTTAAGCAATCAAGCATGTTTGCCTTAGCAGTACTCGGAGCCTCGGTGTGGTCGAAGTTGTCACTCACTTAGGCCGCCACTGTGGTGTACATTTTAAGAACACACTGTATTTGAATGATGAATATACTTAAGTATTTTTACGCTTAAACTAAATAAATTCTGACAAAAAAAAAGCTTCAACTTATGTTTCCAAAAAAAAGCTGGAACATTAAAATCGGATACTTTCACTACTCAAAGAAATGTAATACATGTAATAAATGTAATCAATGTAATCAATGAAATCAATGTAGCAGGATCACAGAGGGAGTAGGTTAACGCTAATATAATACAAAATGAAAGAATAAAGTAATCGAATGGTTGAATTTCAAAGCATGTTCGTATTCTAAGGTATTTTAAAATATTTAGACGAAATTCGTGGAAATCAATGGGGATTAAAGCGGTAGATTAGAATGATTTATAGGTACAGACTCTACATGACGTCATCTTCAGAAAATGAACGTCCTTGACAATTATGATTGCTGTCTCAAAAATAGGAAGCTATAATGGTTCAATCGCTGTCTCTGTAATGGCAAGCTGTAAAGGTTCAATAGCTGTCCTTAAAAAACAAAAATATTGGATTTCTACAAATTTTATTTATGTTTTTCAAAAGTGCCCGCTTTTCTCTTACAATATATATTTAATTGGCATGTCTCTTTCCGACACATTCACAGGTCAGAATATCATAAGTACATGAGTTGCCACATACATGAGTTGCCACATAAATGAGTTGCCACGTAAATGAGTTGCCACATACATGAGTTGCCACGTAAATGAGTTGCCACATACATGAGTTGCCACGTAGATGAGTTGCCACATACATGAGTTGCCACGTAAATGAGTTGCCACATACATGAGTTGCCACATACATGAGTTGGCACATACATGAGTTGCCACATACATGAGTTGCCACACACATGAGTTACCACATACATGAGTTGCCACATAATGAGTTGCCACATACATGAGTTGCCACATACATAAGTAGCCACATACACGAGTTGCCACATGCATGAGTTGCCGATGATGGCACATTTCTACTAATTGTTAAAAACGTATTTATTGATTGTTTGTATATACTGCCTAAATACAGCTACTAATTGTAGTGACTAAATGTAACTACTGATTGTGGTAATTGTAAGTACTAACAATATGCACTAGATATGTGTATTTTTACACAGTACGGTGTTAATTATTTTTCCTATAAAGAAAAAAACTTTTTTTTTCTATTTCTATTCATAGTTTCCTAGCTCATCATATTGACCAACAGAGTCTATGCTATTAATGGTGTGTCTTAATGTTATTATATGGACAGCGCCCTCTATGTGGTCTGTTTCTAAGAAAGCTGTTCTCTCCAAGACACAGGTGATAACTTCTCTCGGGTATCTTTTCCAAAGTGTCTGATTTTCTTTTCTGTAACCCCAAGCTCTCTCACTAAACTTGGTTCGGTGGTGGAGGATGTATATTACAAAAAATTGTTTCCTAACGCTGGACATCTCTGAATGACAGCTGAACAAGTTAAGTTTGGGCGGTGGGTGTGTGAAGTCCCTGTAAAGATGAGATGAAATATCCTAGATCCTTTAAACCACTAATGAGACAGTGTTTTTTCTTTTTTTTTTTGCAGTGCCCTTCTTTCATCCCCACCATAGCCGATAGTGCAATGGCCATGGAGGCAGCACGGGAGATATAGCTGGGACTTGAGCCATGACATGACATACCCATTGGTCCTCACCGAAGATCGAACCAGGGACCCTCATGCCGACAGTCGAGCGCCTTTTTGGTGGTGGGTACCAACGACCACATTTTCCGATTTTGTTATTTTAAAGTAAAGCGAGAATTAATTTCATTTAAATGTAGCAATAAACATATAGAGAGGCTTCATTTAAATGTAGCAATAAACATATAGAGAGGCTTCATTTAAATGTAACTATAAAAATATAGAGAAGCTTCATTTAAATGTAGCTATAAAAATATAGAGAAGCTTCATTTAAATGTAGCTATAAACATATAGAGAGGCTTCATTTAAATGTAGTTATAAACCTAAAGAGAAGCTTCATTTAAATGTAGCTATAAACATGTAGAGAGGCTTCATTTAAATGTAACTATAAAAATATAGAGAAGCTTCATTTAAATGTAGCTATAAACATGTAGAGAGGCTTCATTTAAATGTAACTATAAAAATATAGAGAAGCTTCATTTAAATGTAGCTATAAAAATATAGAGAAGCTTCATTTAAATGTAGCTATAAACATATAGAGAGGCTTCATTTAAATGTAGCAATAAACATATAGAGAGGCTTCATTTAAATGTAGCTATAAACATGTAGAGAAGCTTCATTTAAATGTAGCTATAAACATGTAGAGAAGCTTCATTTAAATGTAGCTATAAACATATAGAGAGGCTTCATTTAAATGTAGCTATAAACATATAGAGAGGCTTCATTTAAATGTAGCTATAAACATGTAGAGAGGCTTCATTTAAATGTAGCAATAAACATATAGAGAGGCTTCATTTAAATGTAGCTATAAACATATAGAGAGGCTTCATTTAAATGTAGCTATAAACATGTAGAGAGGCTTCATTTAAATGTAGCAATAAACATGTAGAGAGGCTTCATTTAAATGTAGCAATAAACATATAGAGAGGCTTCATTTAAATGTAGCTATAAACATATAGAGAGGCTTCATTTAAATGTAGCTATAAACATATAGAGAAGCTTCATTTAAATGTAGCTATAAACATATAGAGAGGCTTTATTTAAATGTAGCTATAAACATATAGACAAGATTCATTTAAATGTAGCTATAAACATATATAGAAGATTCGTTTAAATGTAGCTATAAACATATAGCGAGGCTACATTTAAATGTAGCTATAAACATATAGCAAGGCTTCATTTAATTTTATTTGAGAAGACTAAATACATAAACGAAACATTTACCAGTGACATTTCTGTGTGCTTGTGTTGACAGTGGCCGTGGTTTGGTGTGTCAGACTGCTAGATGAGTTTCGGTCATTAATTAACTCATCGTCCACCTTTAAGCCATTTTGGTGAAGATCGACTTGTTTTAAGTCTTCTCCCTCAAACCACACAGGACGGGATCGTCTTGGGAATGTTTTGGCTGGAAATGTAAATTTTACATCAACTGAACAAAATATTTTCCTTTCCTCAAAACTATTTTTATTTTCTAAAATAATATACATTTGACACCCCTATTTACCGGTCCAGTGGGATGTAGGGATCGTCTAACAAAACAATCAACAAAAGGCTTTATAATGTCTCCAATTATTACATTCCTCTAGGCGGATCATTATTTGTGTGCTCAAATTCTTATAATCAAAAGCAAAAGTCGAGATTATAAAAAACAAAAGAAAATATAATGGAGTTAATTTGTTGTTGAGTTGCCATGACAACCTCCGGGAATGTGGAAAAAGAGATTTGTTAATGAAGTGTGCGGACAGTACTGTTAGAATCACAGGTAAGTACAACTGTATACCATTCTACGCAACATTATTCACTTCAAGTGTATCAAGTCACTGATTACTTTGGTACTTTTTTTTAGTTTAAATGTTGAACTGATTTTTTGTAATTATTTAACTCACAGGCCTAACAAATGCATTTTCATAAATTATTGTCAACTTTCCAGAAAGCATGTAAAATTTGAATTAATCAAGAAAATCTGATAGAAAAACTGCATCAGATTTTTGTTTCTTTCTGATGACGTGGATTGCGATATTATAGGATCACGGGCGGTACTTCTGATTTTTATTTCTTGCTAATCAATTAATCAAATAAAACTCTAATACACGAGCATATGACATTAATAACAAAATCTACTCTACCTTGGTCTGGATGAACTTTAGTTTTACGTCGCTGTTTCTTAGTTCGTTGTTCATCTGTGTTGTTGTTTCCCACGGGGGACAAATCCGTAACAGACGACCGTGAATTTGATCTGCCTGAATTGATGACATCATCTTTGGCGCATTGCCCATGGGCGTCACGGGCTACTAATGACGTCAGAGTGGAATCGTCATTAGTGCCGGTTGCTGCGTTCACGGCATCGATGTCAGGAGACGTGACAAAGATGTCAGGAGACGTGACACATGAGTCGTCTTGTGCGTCGTCTGTGCACGAACACGAGTTGCACAAGTGGCTAATACCTGAGTCAGTGTCTAGTGAAGATCTGGATTCCGCCACACAGTCGATGCTATCGGGGGTGCAACATTCACCTGGGGAGGGCGTGACCTCAATGAATTTGACAGAAGCGTTGTCCTCACTGTCAAGTTCGAATCCATACCTGTCACCATGGCCACAAACCGATAGTGTTGACGGGCGGCTTTTCACTGGTTTCACTGTAATGTCAATAGTGTCAGTCCCTTCTATGAGCCCTGGGTCATTATCGCCACACACTGTCAGGGTGGGGGAATCGACGTTGCTACATACTGCACTGTTCACGTGGTCAACCTTGTCACTTATCGCCAGGGTAGATAGATTACTATTATCACATTCTGCTAGGGTAGAGATGCCACTATTGTTATACACTGCCTGGGTAGAGATGCCACTATTGTCACAGACTCTCTGGGTAGAGATGCCACTATTGTCACAGACTCTCTGGGTAGAGATTCCACTATTGTCACACACTGCCTGGGTAGAGATGCCACTATTGTCACACACTGTCTCGGTAGAGATGCCACTATTGTCACACACTGTCTGGGTAGAGATGCCACTATTGTCACAGATTCTCTGGGTAGAGATTCCACTATTGTCACACACTGTCTGGGTAGAGATGCCACTATTGTCACACACTGTCTGGGTAGAGATGCCACTATTGTCACACACTGTCTGGGTAGAGATGCCACTATTGTCACACACTGTCTGGGTAGAGATGCCACAATTGTCACAGATTCTCTGGGTAGAGATTCCACTATTGTCACACACTGTCTGGGTAGAGATGCCACTATTGTCACACACTGTCTGGGTAGAGATGCCACTATTGTCACAGACTCTCTGGGTAGAGATGCCACTATTGTCACACACTGCCTGGGTAAAGATTCCACTATTGTCACACACTGCCTGGGTAGAGATATCATCATGGACACATGTTGCTAGGGTATTGAGGTCTAAGCCTCTTCCGTCCTCGACATTTCCGAGTGCAATGTTTACTTTTAAAATGTCACCAGTTTCTTTAAAAATGACGTCATGATCCTGTGAAGGAGAGTGAGTAGTGTCTTTCTCACCATCTACCACGATGTCCCTCAAAGCATGGCTGCCATCGTCCATAGTGCCACAGACACCATCCTCGGAATTTGCAGGCTCTTGATTTGTACTGGTATCTCCCACTCCAGACCTCGTTAAAAGTCTTTGTAAGTAATCCACAATATGGTTATTTTTCTTTTCAGCTGCGTACATTACCGCCGTCTTACTAAATGCGTCTGACGCACTTAAATGGGCACCCTTTAACACCAAGACCTTCACTATCTCCACACGTCCTAGCTGACAGGCTATCATCAACGCACTCTGTTTCTTTATGTTCAGGCAGTTAACATCAGCACCAAACCTAACCAAAGTTTGTATCATTTCGATGGATTCCTTTCTGACGGCCAGCATGAGTGGACTATCCCCTGAGCTAGCCTCGCATATATTAGGATCTGCGCCACTATTCAACAAGGCCTGAGCACTGTCCCTTCGGTCGGAACTCACAGCCTCTACCAGGGCAGTTTTCCCGGAAGGGCTTCTCAAATTGATGTCTTCTGCGTTTATAATACATTGTAGGATGTCTCTGTTTGCGATCCCTGCTGCTTCAACTAACGCCGCGGTTATCGTCCCGTAGGCCTTAGAGTTTAGGACTTTTCGAACACCCTTCAGGTCACGACGTCTGACAGCCCTTAGCAACGGTTCGTCGTCAATGTCAACTGAACTGGATCTCTTACAACAAAGGTTTCCCATTCTTCAAGGCTGATTGATTAAATGGTAGTATCACCTGTGTGAATGTATCTGTGCATGAATATTGTCATAGACCCAAATGTTGATATCGGTCAAGTCTCATCATTCTCAGTGTGAAACTGGACTGACCACATTTTGGGCATTCTTGATACTTCCTGAACTCTAGTAACTTAAAGAAAGTTCTTTAATTAAGGGCATCAGATAGCTGTATGCAAGCCATTTGTTGAATAATATACCAGGGATATTAATTATAATTTTTACATTTCAACTTTTTCTGAAATTTATGGAAAAAATTCTTAGATAAGAATCCATATTTCATAAAGAATAGAAAAATAGAAAAAAACAACAACATATTTTATGAGAAAGGTGTGATAAAGAAAATGAATATCGACTTTTCGTTTGTAAGACTGTTTACTAATCAAATTCTGTCTAGGTCTGTGTCTGTCTACTACATATATGATAAATCTTCCCTCCATCCCCATAACTAATATAGTTGTCCAAAATAAACTAGCCGACATATCACTCATCTTTGAAGCGTGAATGTTGTGGGTCATAACTCTTTGATAAAATATATTGATGTTTTAATGCTATATACAAAGCACATGCGGCCCACCAGCTTATATTATGCAGCCCGAATGCATGTTTATGTTGCAATCCAATGTCGATGTTTTTGTTCTTTGTTTAGAGTTTTCGCTATATTTTTGAATTTTTATTCCGACTAATTGATTTGAATCTAGAAATATTAAATCGGTTTTATAGCTCCAGATAATTATTTGTAATTACTAGCCATTAATTGTTAACATCCCTATTCGAAACTGTTTTTCTGCTCAAACGGAAGAGGCTTTTGTTTACAATTTAGATTTTGAAAGGTTTTGTAAAAACTGTTATTTAAAAGCGAATAGACGTTGATTTAACTATAGGTGCTGCCAAAAAATTAAGATTGAGAACGAATGTCGTGTTTTTAATGAGGAATGGACTGCTAAATACTGATTCACCGGAGATGGGAGTAGAGCTGTCTGCTCGCTGTGCCATGAGTGTGTAAACGTCTATAAGGAATATAACTTTAAAAGACACCACCAAACAAAACATTTGGATTTCGGGCAGAGAGAAAAAGTAAATGCCAGGAGTCGGTTAATAATACAAAGAAGCAACTGTTTTCATCAAACAGTCTGTAACACATGACATTGCAACCGAGGCCAGCTTGGTACTGTCCCATAATATTGTAAAACGGAACAAGCCTTTTTCTGAAGGCGAGTTCTTCAGGGAATGCTTGTCAGATGCAGCAAGCACTATATGTTCAAAACAGAAAACAAAATTTGACAGCATTTCTTTATCACAGAGAGTTATAATCAGGCGTGTTGAAAAGATAAGTGACAATTTGATTCCTCAACTTCGAGATGCAAGCAAAGTCTTTTTGGTACTTTCTTGCATTGGACGAAAGTACCGATGTAAAGGACACATCACAATTGTTGGTATTTATACGAGTAATACCGAAGAATTACTTAGTGTTGAGCCACTGAAAGACACAGGCCAGGATTCAGTGCTGTTGAGACCTGTGTTGATAGAACTGGGTTAGTGTGGAACTACGTAAGTCTGGTGAAGTTGATGAATAATAAAATTAAAGAAGAATATCCTGATTGTACACTTTTACCTCTCCACTATGTCATTCATCGGGAAAGTCTGTAAATCTGCGTTGAATAT
Organism: Bulinus truncatus; assembly: GCA_021962125.1. Lineage (NCBI taxonomy): Eukaryota > Metazoa > Mollusca > Gastropoda > Planorbidae > Bulinus > Bulinus truncatus. Next base: position 3,581,914 of record JAGDYQ010000014.1, read on the forward strand.
TAAGTATGTTATTGACCCAGTTGTAAGTGTAATAAAAACTCATCAGAGCAAGGGCGCTTAATCACAGGCAGTTCCAGACATTGCTTAAATATTTGGAAACTGAACATTCTGATATTATCTACCACAGCAGTGTCCGCTGGCTGAGTCTGGGTAAGATATTGAGGCGAGTGTGGAATATCTAGGAAGAAATAGTTAAGTTCCTGGAGATGATGGGTTTTGTTTGTGACTTTGTTAATAATATTGTTAATGAAGAGTGGAAGTCAGACTTTGCTATTGACATTATAGAACAGTTGAATCAACTGAATGTCAAACTTCAGGGCAATAGCTTGTTTGCACATGAAATGTATGTGCATGTTAAATCATTTCAGGCAAAACTCTCCCTGTTCTCCAGGGAAGCAGGTGAAACCAGGTTTTTGCTGAAACAAAAAACCTTTTCTGATTAAACTAGTGGAAAAGACTGCTGAAGCTGACTGAACGAAATCCGACAGAAGGGATAACAAAGAAATACATGTACTGCAATAGAAAAGAACATGTGGCCTTTATTGCCATGAACAGAATACGATATGAACAGAAATAACACAGAAATGTATGAAATACAACACTTACACCGCACGATATGAAAACTACCTGAGGTAGACACACGGGTTAGACGATTAAGGATGGCTGACAAGTACAAGGCTCAGGTGGATGCCTTGGTTGTGGAATTTGAAAGGATGTTCCAAGACTTCAAGAACTTGGGATTAATCTTCAATATCCTTAGTTCGCCATTTAATGCAGAAGCTGATTCAGCAGCATAGGATAAACGGTTTAAGCTGCTTGACCTACAGAGCAAATTATGACCTGAAGGAGAAGTTCAAGTCAGTTCTTCTTCTAGAATTTTATGGATGTTTGCCAGCAGGCATTTCTACACGTATAAAACTTCTCTGCCAGCGTGTGTCATTTTTTGGGTTCACATACATTTGTGAGCAAGCATTTTCATTGTATTGAAATAAACAAATCAAAGAACAGCGCGATGTTGACTGACTGCAGTTTAAATCCAGTCATCCGAATTACAACCAGTAAACTCTTAAATTACGTCCCACTAATTCAGACCGTGAAAACAAACGAATATTTACAAATGGTGCCAGAAAAAAATTAAATTAATACGTAAATTGATTTTTAGCCAGGGCTCTGGCTTAAAAAAAGAAATAATATTTTTGCTCTGGTCTTTTTTAATTCTAACATCCAATGGCACGATGCTTAGAATGACAACTAAGAACATTTGATATACTAGTATATTTAAATACCAACAAATATATAGTAGGTATCCAGGAACTTAATTGATTGACCTAGATACTGTTCTCATCTGGAAAATACTGTAGTTCCCTTCATTCCAGAGATGAACAACAGCAAATAATTATTTTTCAAATGTTTACCTGATTATGTTTCAATGATTGTCATTTTTATAATTTAATTTATTAGATGTCTTAATTAATGAGAATAAAATGCCACTTACCTAATTGTATTCCAAAGTGACTTAAATTACGAATCTAAAGCCACCGTTGTAAACAGAATAGGTCACGTGATAAAACCACACTTCAGTACTTGTTCTTTAATCATCGGTTAAAATTACTATCGGTAAACTGGTTTAGTATTGTGGTCTGTCTTAGAGAGATGTCGACAGTAATATCTTACAGTAAAATGCCATTATGTCAGCAAAACATGGCAGACTTCCTGTTGTAAAGAGTTTTTTTTTTTTTCTCTCTAGGTACTATCACCGCCATATTGTTACACAGGTTTTACCTACAATTCATCAGATCAATTTGAAACATGAGTTAGGTACGAAATTCGTTGCCGAAATAATTTACCAGTAATATTTGGCTGTAAACAAATGATTAGTCTAATGCGGATATTTTACAAAATCTAAAAATAGATTTCTAAAATTCCCACCCAGGGTATTTTTCGATACTAGGGTACAGTTAGAATTTAGAATACGGTCAATGATATAACTTGAGCGTGCGTTAGACCTAAATGATGTATGTGATGGGGGAGGTGGGTGGTGGGGGGGGGGAGAGAAATATGGGACACAGGACAAAAGCGCGGGAGGGGAGAAGGTATTAGACATGAATTGAATAACTTCCTTTACAGCATTGTGTTACTAGTATTACATACTTATCCAATAACTGTAATCATTGTGTTACTACCATTACATACTTATCCAATAACTGTAAACATTGTGTTACTAGCATTACATACTTATGTGTATATTT
>JAGDYQ010000014.1:3584662-3642188 GCA_021962125.1 Bulinus truncatus
GATTTATAAACAATAATTACATATATCTGATGATATCTACTGCACTCTATTTAACACTGAATTTCTTACAGTAGTAAATGCTGCCATCATCATGTAGAATCAATACGTAGGCTAATATCATGTGAAAATTATGTCTAATTATTCTGATCTGGCTTGTGCTCTACTCCCCCTATGGAGCCTCTACTTGTTCACATCAATGATTTTTATAGTTTAATGTTAACATTTAATTTACATTATTCTTATAAACATTCCATCAAACTATTATTATTATTGGTCTTACTCCTCTGTCTAAATTTAAGAACATGTTGTGGTACCAGGTTAAAAAACTTGCCACCTCTGTTCTATGCTAACAGCTATTCAGTTTGTTGTTATATTTATATCGCAGTGGCTATGCCCCACGAAAATTTTCTTAGTCTGCAAGAAAGGCTACGTACTCTAAGAAAAATCCCGTTAGGATGTTACCGTACTAATACTTAAAAATGTTTTGGACTTTTACATGTAAAATCTACTGTATTTTATAAAAAAGAAAACACTAGCTATGAAGACATGGCCAAAGCCTCATACATTATTTTATCAGTACCGGTTTTCTAAACTTTTCGTGAACATGTGCACTGACCTATTAAACAGACAACTAGGCTATACATAGTTTAAATTTATAGCTCTGTTTTAATTTCTGGAATTAGCCACTTATTTTGTTAATTAAAAAAAAAAAATAAATAAAAGCAAAAAAAGTTTTTTTAAATGTTGTCCTCTGAAGTCCTAAAAAAGTAAATATTCAATAAGTACATATTACAAAACTAAATAACAAATAAACTTAATTTTTAAAATCAGTTTATTTTTTAAAAGATGGATATGAAAATTAATTCAAAATCTAAAAATCTTCAAATCTTTTATGAATTGTGTCCCCTAAATCTTTTGAGGGCATAGCCTTTTCATAAATTGCGTCCACAAAAATTTTCTGGGATACAATTCATGAAAAACTATGCCCACAAAATGTTCGCATGGACAAAGTCATGAAATGTTTTGAAACAAAGTTATAGTATCTATGGTTTTTTTTTAACTTCGGGAACTTAGTGTAGGGAGATTTTCTTAGTAGCTGCAGTCAAAAATAATCCTGCTACTTAGCTAATACAGGTCAGAAGACAATAATGATCTCATATAACAATTTAAATGTATAAATCAAAATATTTCATATATTTATTTCCTAAAATTAGAGCATTCTTAAATATAAATGAAGACATCATAAACCTGGTCAGCAGTAGTGTTATATTTTTTAAAAATCTTCATATAAATCCTAAACATGAACATAAACTAACTCAAAGTACTTTTAAAAACAAAAGCCTCAAATGTAAAAGTCAGATTGCTTTTTCTGAAAATGCTTTAGTAAATTATTTTTTAGGTAATCACACCATTAATTATCAGTTATTTATTATACTGAGGGCTACATAACCAAGAATTTAAAATTACTAATATTACAGTATAAATGGAGGGTGGACAGATGACCAATAATTCCCTAGTAAAGAAAGCTGATTCCAAGTCCTCTAAGTTCACCCAGCTTGAAATGGTTACTTAACTTTAGTTAGGGAAATTAAGGTGGCTGGGCATTGTACTAACAACACAATCCCTTCATATACTGTGTTAAGAGAAATGAATGAATTCTACACTTCATCTGTCCCGATGGCCTATTAGGCTAAGGGAACTTTATTTACAAAATAATGAATATTAGTATTTACATTATATAATTTATTCATTTTAAACTTGTTGATATATATTCACCTTATTCTTTGCTTAGAAGAATTCAAGAAAAAAAAAACCCACTGTTCTAGGAAAGAGTATCATGGTAGTACCTGATGAGGTGGAGGGCCCTGTACGTAAGAGACCAAAGCTCAGTTTACGACATTCACGCAAATCCGATCCCCTTGAAGCCATGAACTGCTCAAATGACCTGATGCCTAATAAAGTAGACGACATTCAGCTTTCTGGCGAACCTTCAAAAACTGTGTAAGATTATCTGTTAGAAAAAGTGTTGCTATTTTTATTTAATAATTTGATTACCTGCTCCAATTCCTATGTATTAATTTGGAAATTCAGTTTAAAGTTGATAATTTGGGCAATATGATATTTATTTTTTATATCTTAAAACATTTTTTCTAAAAAGACATTCATCTTATAACGATTAAAATTTACTGACTAAAATGAAATGAAAAGCAAACATTTTAAAAGTATAATGAACATCTTTACTGAGATATGATTTTAAATATATATATATTTATAAATTTATATATATATATATATTTATTTATATTTATAAATATATATGATTCATGATTCATCGAATCAAGATTTTTAATTTAATTTTTAATTGCATCTAATACATGTTCTTACTTTTAATATCTTCATTCAAGTGATACCAACATCACTTTCATTATTGCTAACTCTTTTAAAATAAACAAACAAGAATGAAATGTGATTAGATATAGCAACAATTAAAATTACATGTGTCGGTTTCTTCAGTCCCTTTCACCCTTTAACTTACCCTGGTTACACACTTACGAAAACTTGACATTTTTTTTTACAAAATTACATGTTGAATATATTTTGTTAAACAGAGTTCCTGTTGATTATGAAGACCGTACAGCTGATTTACCTTCATCATCGGATCCCACTGTCCCACTAGTAGCATCCCTGTATAACCTTGGTAGGTAGTTAACTTATGCTATTAAATCTTGTCATTATTGATTAGATCAGTGGTTTCCCAATGGATGTTCAAATTTTAAGCTAAAGTGGATTCTGTTGCGAAATTCTTTTAAAAAAAAATTATTGTGGGATTGCACATTTTTTTACATTTTGTGGTATTAAGTTTCTGGGCCAGCACTTTATGTTCATAGATAATGTCATACAATAATATAGATTATTCAACCTCTTTTAACTGCCATTGAAAAATTTGTTTCGTAAACATGTACATCATGAACTAATGACCTCCCTCTTTTCGCTGATGGATTGTATGTATTTATGGGTATGAATGAGAAATATGACTTGTCTTTAATATATTCTAACTATTTGATTATTTTCTGTTTCTAGGTAACACCTGTTTTATGAACAGTATCTTGGAAGTGCTGAGGTACACCCCTGGATTCCTGAAAGGTTTAGAGAAACTAAAGAACGATATAGAAGAAGTGGAGGCTGAGGAAGAGGTAGTTATGCATCACTACTTTACACTATTTTTAAAGCGAACTTTTAAAAAGGAATGTGCGGGTGTTGGTAGTAGTGTTAATCAATGATGGTGTTTATTTGATAGTAGAAGTGTTCTTAAATTTATCAGCCTCTATGTTATAATTTGTGTAATACAATCTTTGTGTGTTACGTTTCAGCCAAGTGATGATATTCAACTTATATGGCCAGTGGTCAAGAACACCTATCAGGTACATACTTATGTCATTCACAGAACTGTTAATAATAAAACCAAACTTTAAACAAATGAGTAAAGCTAGAATAACATTACCAGAGAAAACAGAATCATATTTTTTCTGCCAACAGTTGTATAAAGACATGGAGAATCGGGAGAAAGACTATAAGAAAGTTGCTACCTGTGACTCCTCCAGCATGGCAGTTAGACCAGCTGCTCTTCTGGATAATATTAGGTTTGAAAGATAATTCCACGTAGCTCAGCTTCTTTAAAAATATAAAAAAATTGTTTTAGAAACATTTTCTTGCACTCAGCATATCTTTTTTTTTACCATACTTGGCCTTGATGGGAAAGCTAGTTTCCAATTATGTATCCATTAACTAATTAAAAAAACTTTTTCTACAAAGGATGTAATGAAAGGTTAACATTTTAACTCTAAAGTTTATCATCAAGTCTTATTGCATAAATGCTAATACTTAATATAATTATAATGGTTAGAAATTTTAAGGAATTTGTCCGAATGTAAAACTTTATTCTTTTGAATGCAATCAACAGAGAATTGAATCCAATGTTTGAGGGTCATTTTCAGCATGATGCTCAGGAGTTGCTTCGATGTCTGCTTTGTTTTATAGAAGATGCTCATAAAGGTCTAATTGGAGTCAAGAAAAAAAAGAAAGAAAAGTGTGAAACCAAAGTGGAAACAGAGAAGTTGGACTCGAAAGAAGATAAATGTAATGCAGAGTCACCAGAACATAACATTGGCACTACAGTTGCTAACATTAAGTCAGAAGCAGGTAGTGAGCTGGTTTTAAAAGGTGGAAGTACAGACAGTCAGAGTATAAATGTAACAATGACCAGAGCTCAGAGTAAAAAGCTGAGGACAAGTGCGTGTAGGAGCTTCATGGACTGTTATTTTAATGTTCGCAGGACATGTTCAGATAACTCTGCAAGCACTTGTGATTCTGACAAGTCAGCCAAAGCACGATTGACAAAAAATTTGAAGGAAGGCAGCAGTGAATCAGTTTCTTCTACCAGCAGAAAAAGAAAAAGGAGCAGCAGCGGGTCTAAACTGAATTGCGAGGAGGCAGCTTCCTGCCAGAGTGCTAAATCAGAAACAGTTGCAGCTGATGAAGATCATTCTCCAAACGGAGTAAATGTTAAAGATTCGCCTAGAAAATGTAACAACAGTGATAATCAAACTGCCTCTGTCAAACAGAATAAACATTTGTGCATTTCAAGCAAAACAAAAGCTCAACACACCTCAGACACAAACCAGCCAAGCATTCTTTCTATGTTTTCAGAGAAACACTTGAGAGCAACTGGCTGTGGCACATCTGACCCTCAAAACCAGTTTGAAGCTTCGACTGATGCTGTAAGCTTAAAAGACACAAGATTGCACAGCAGCAAAAAAAATTTGCCCAGAGATTACTTCAAAGGTAATGTCATGTTTGCTAGTGACAGTGTTGGTAGGAGTGACATAAATACAGATCAACTTCTTTCTGATAAAGAAGATGAACCCCTTTCATCCTGTCCCCTATCTGGATCACCAGCTCTTTCCACCAATGATGTAAAGGGTTTGGGCTCTGATGACATATCAGATATCCAGGATGGTGAGGTTACAAACTTGGTTGCCAATAAATATACATCTGAGCAGCCTGAGTCTCCAACTAAGCTCTCTTCTTACCCGTCTCTTGTAAATTTCCCCCCAGGGCCAGCAGAGCTGGTTGTTGCGAGTCCAGAATGTCCGGTAGTTGGAGACAGTGGAGACTGTTGTTCCTATTCTTCAGTTGCTGATAAAGACGCTCATGTAATTCTTCACTCACCATTTAAAATGATTTCGGAAGAGCACATTCAAACGACCATTCAATCATGTGAAAAAAGGGGAGATAAAAACAACCATGTTAAAAAGTTATTTCCCCCCTCTGATCCAGAGTTATCTGAACTTTCATCACATTCGCCTACTGCTGTGCTATTTGGTGGTTTACCACAGAGAATCAGTATCTCAGCTCCTTTTACACCTACATCATTCACTCTGTCTGCTCAGAAGGTTCACACATGTCAGAATAGTGAGCAGCTTCTCACTTCAAATGGTGATATTACCCCTGATAAGACACTTCAAATGCAGCTGAAGAAATGTGACTGGCTCGGTGTCAGTCCAGTGAACTCTGTTAGTGCCAAGTGGGCTCTGTCAGCCATTGATAAAGATGACACCTCCATCAGATTCACACACAGTAAAAAAAAACTTTTTTTCGGTGAAATGAACCAGCAGGAAACTGTACATGGTCATCAGCCTCAGCCAGTGGAAAGTGACAATTTAATTTCTAAAACAATCACGAGGAAAAGACGCTCACGTGATACAACTGTTTCTCGTTCTTCAGAACAAAAACTTTTATTGCCGGAAGGTGTTACACTGAAGCCCCTCAGAATAACTCTAGACAAGTGTGACTGGATTTTACCTGGAAATATGAATCACACAGTCAAAGCCAATAATGTCATGTTGAATCTAAAAGGGCTTGTTTCACCCAAGCTAGAACCCACAAGTGTAAACTTATTTTCACTGGATATACCCTGTGCAGGTAAAAGTACTTGTGCCATTACTTTTGTTTGGGTTTGGTGGTTCTGTACAATATCTTTAAGAAATTGTATTCTTTTTTTTTTTTTTTTTAATGAGAATTTTCTACAATTAATTTCTTCTCAGTTTACAATTATTGATATGTCATTTTGTTTCAGAAAGAAATGCTTCGCTGGATTCTTGCACATTGGTAGAACATTTATTTGGTGGTACCATGATGCACCGGACTAAATGTACAGAATGTGAGATGACCAGAGAGAGACAGGAAGTGTTCATGGACATCAGTGTGCCCATTAAGAATTTACAGACGAGTGACCAGGACAGTGACGATGACTGTGAGGATCAAATCAGTTGTAAGAAATAATTATTACTGCTGTAATTATTGCAATGTATTTATGTAGTAAGTCAACAGCTCTTACTGCTGTAACTATTGGAGTGTATTCATGTAGTAGGTAAACAGTTATTACTGCTGTAACTATTGGAGTGTATTCATGTAGTAAGTAAACAGTTATTACTGCTGTAACTATTGGAGTGTATTCATGTAGTAGGTAAACAATTATTACTGCTGTAACTATTGGAGTGTATTCATGTAGTAGGTAAACAATTATTACTGCTGTAACTATTGGAGTGTATTCATGTAGTAGGTAAACAATTATTACTGCTGTAACTATTGGAGTGTATTCATGTAGTAAGTAAACAATTATTACTGCTGTAACTATTGGAGTGTATTCATGTAGTAGGTAAACAATTATTACTGCTGTAACTATTGGAGTGTATTCATGTAGTAGGTAAACAATTATTACTGCTGTAACTATTGGAGTGTATTCATGTAGTAGGTAAACAATTATTACTGCTGTAACTATTGGAGTGTATTCATGTAGTAGGTAAACAATTATTACTGCTGTAACTATTGGAGTGTATTCATGTAGTAGGTAAACAATTATTACTGCTGTAACTATTGGAGTGTATTCATGTAGTAGGTAAACAATTATTACTGCTGTAACTATTGGAATATATTTATATTGTATAAAAATAAATATTTCAACTGTAATCCTAAAGAAAACTAACAATGCCCTCAGTCTGCACACTTTCAGAAGACAAATAATACTGGATTGGATACAAAAATTGAATCGACATAGAAAGAAGAGAAAACTTCCTTTCAGTTTAGAACTAGTAGTCAATTGAAATTTGTAAAGTGGTTTGAATTGTATACATCAAGGGTGGGCAAACTTTTTCTATGGAGGGCCACATTGAAAACGTGGTTGTTATCGGTGGGCCGCATATCTACTCATCTACTTCATTTACAATTTACAAATTATGAAAATTATGAATTAATGATAATAACCAAGTATTTGTCATTTTATTTCATTTTCACACTCTATTACACATGCAAATTACATTTTAAAATATGAATTTCTCAGTTGCTAATTTAGTAATAAGACTTTACTATTCATAATTATTTTTAACAAAAGTTTATTGTTACCTGACATAATAAATATGTAGACCAAGGAACTTAATTTACATACAACTTTACCACAGGCCCGTAGCCAGGAATATTGGATTGGGGGGGGGGGGCCAAAGACATTTTCGGGGGGGGTGCGAAGAAATTTTTTTCGGGGGGGGGGGTGCTGAAGAAATGATCCTGGGGCACAGGGGCGGATATATTTGACTTTGACGGGGGGGGGGGCCAAAACTGTTTTCATTGTTGAAAAGTGGTCTGAGAACAAAAAATATTTCAATAATTTAATGATGTATTACCTAAACTTGTGATAAGGGGGGGGGGGGGGGGGGGGCATGGCAGTTTTGTTACCACAGAGTACAATTATAATTAATGAGAAGCATGTAACTTTTCACAATTTTTGATAATGTTCTTGAACTGTGGAACCCCAGTTGTACTAGTTACTGGCGAAAATCCTTAAAACTCTAGCAGAAGAGCTGACGTGAACTTCTCTTTCAGGTCATTATCTGCTTGTAGGTTAAGCAGCTCTAACTAATAGTCTTAAGTCATAAAACTGAATTAATATCACTAGATTCGAATCAAATAGTCGGAATAAAATGTTAAAAATACAGCGAACACTCCAAACAAAATAATATACAGAGCACAATATACTCTTATGGGCCGCATGCGGCCAGCGGGCCGTAGTTTGCCCAACCCTGGTATACATATATTATTCTAAAAATATACACATGGCATATGTTTAGTAATTGTACCATGCTTGTACATGTATATGTTAATTTGAGTGTGTTTCATCTGATTTTCTCACAGGCAGCAAAGATTTTTGCCTAGCTAAATTAATGCAGGCATTTACAAATGTTGAGAGGTTGAAAGAGAACAACAAGTATTTCTGTGAGGAATGCAATCATTATGTTGAAGCTGAACGCTCTTGTCACTACACTAAGTTACCACATGTCTTAACTCTGCATCTCAAGCGATTTGGTTCCAGCTCTGGGTTAGTCACATACTTTTATAATGGTACTCATTATTAAGACTGATTCATTGATAAGTATTGAAAAAATGCAGTAAACACACTTTTTATGTCCTTCATGAAATTGAAATTAGTATTTAAGTTTACAGTTTTAATTGTCTTCTTATTTACATGACTTATTTATTCTATTCTTTTATTTTTGTACGTATTGTGGGTCAGTTACCAGAACCTTTGTGTTGACAGGAAAGGGGCAGGGTGGTGGAAAGGAGTGAGATCCACTCAAGTCATTTAATTATCTGTTATTGAAAAGTAAAGTTCCCTGAAACCTCTCATGGGCTTTTTGTGGCACATAAAGCTTAGAATTCATCTGTTTTTAGTAACCTCTGCATATGAAGAGACTGTGTGGTTGGCACAAGGCCCAACTCACCACACCTTAAGTCAGCTGGGTGTACTTGGTGACTTACACCAGGACCTGAAAAAATCCCCAGATTCTCAATGTGGTTCAAACCAAAGACTCTCCAGTCGACAGCTGAGTGCCCTACACCACACGACCATCCATCCCTTCATCTATGAGAAGCCAAATGGAAACACTTAAAATTTTTTCCAGTGTGTTTTACTGTTCTCTATCCTTGTTTCACAGGCTGTCAGGTGGAGTGTCCAAGTTAAATGACAGAGTGATAATTTCCCAACATCTTCCTTGCTTACAGTACATGTGTAAACAGAATTGTCAACTTCCCTCTCACAGGTGGGTGTGTCTGATGATGTAATATCAGTGTTGATGTCAGTATTGTTGAGACTTTGTTTGGCATCGAACACGTTTTTAATAATATTTCTGCTGGATTAATTTTTCTCTTACTCTTTATTATACTGGAACAGTTACTGGGCTATTTTTTTTAGATTTTTTTTAATATCAATGACAATCTATCCTTGTTAATTATTTTTAAAATATTACAATTGTCATATTGACAAATATAATATAAAATATAATTCCTATTTCAATACATTTTTTTTATAATTTTTTAGTAAAACCAAGAAAGTCTATAATTTAAAAACAGTACACTTGTAAAGTAAACTGAAATGAGCAGTAACATTTAGAAAGTCATGACAGTTCATCTATTTATTGTATTCAACATGTTTTTCATTCAATCATCATTTTATACATTTTTCTAATCAGTTAATACTTGAATGATCCCTGAATCATTTGACGAAATCCTAAGAACTAAGCATTAATACTAATGAGCTTGACTAGTTTGCATACTGACTGAGTGGTTCTGTTCACTGTACAAATTATAGACAATATTACACAATTATTTGACATGACTCAGTAACATGGCATGCAAGTAAAAAGAAAACTTCATTGGACTTGATTTAAATATGGATTCTCCTTGTACTAAATGTCTTGATCATGTTTGACCCTCTGATTTGTCTTTCAGGTATTCATTGTATGCTGTTGTCACTCACTCTGGAAGTATCCTGCGAGGTCACTACAGGGCCTATGTTAAAGTCCAGAAGTCTGTGAACCCAAAAGTATTTGCCAATCTTTGGAGGTGGAAATGTAAAACTGATCCACCTGTAGATGCATCTGTCATTTGTGAGGAAACGTCTTCAATGTTTGGTTCATCACACATTGAAAAATGTGCTCCACTATCAGCTGACCAGGCATTCGATGGGAATCATGATGGGTACAGTACAAATGATGGGTACAGTACAAATGATTCTGAACTCCTGAAGGAAAACTGTTTTAGTCCCACCTGCTTCTGGCTGGAATGTGATGACGAATGTGTGAGGGTGTTGGATGAGGCTGAGTTCATTAGTAAATTGGAAGAAGGTGAAGAAGGCGTTCTTTTGGGCACTCCTTACATTCTGTTTTACCATAGGCTGACTGTGGCCTAGCTGACTGTGGCCTAGCTGACTGTAGCCAAGCTGCATGACCAAGGAGTAATTATCCAAATGTTTGGTACTGGTACCATTTGTGGCCAAGGGTTCTGTACTGGTACCATTTGTCAAGCTGTTGCCTCATTCTGAATATGAGTAGATAGTAGTCATTCACAGTAGATGTTGAATAGAAACAATAATATTTAAAGATAGTTATTGTAATAAAAGCTTGTATTGGGAATATTCCATTACATTTGTGGGTTCTCAAGCCATGAGCCATGAACCAACTCTAAGGTTTATATTTTCTGAGCTGGTCACCAACATTGTGTTTTTTTTTTAAATAATTCATGCCACATGTATTTAAGCTTTTGAGCTTAAGAACCGCTGAGTTAGATGCTAATTATGATTACTGACTGTCATCTGGAATGAAATGAAGTCATGATCAATAGTTGACTTATGTGATGTAACCAAAAAAATAAAAACCCGCAATCATTATAAAAGGCAGAGGGATAATAATTTTCAGAAATGAGTGACTCCCCTTTGGTGGTGCATGCCATAATGTGATGACTGAAATATGGATGAGTGTAAAAGAGCTATACTGCTGGAAACTGTACCCCTACTTGTTACCATATCTCCCCTCACAGCCATATTTAAAGTATATATTCTCATGTTATATATTGTTGGTCCCAAGATATATTGTCGAGTTGTCCCAGATTTGTTCGTATTTTGTCTTTCATATTAATCAGTTTAACTCGGCTCTGGGTTTGTTTGTTTTTTTTAAAGCGACTATTTAAAATTATTTTAATTGTTCATTGTTTTTTTTACAAGGAAATTCTTAACAAACATTTTAAATAATGTTTTATTCATGGTAGTATTTATTTGTCATTGGCGCTTTTAAAAAAAAACAAAAAAAAACTTCTTACCAAAACATGTTTTATGTCGAATGTTGTTTGAATGTGTCAGTTTGAGAACCGGTCTTCTCAGGAACTGCTTATGAAAAATAAAACATTTTTAATTTAAGTGTTTTTTTAATCTTTTATCAAGGTGCATGTATACATTTTTATTGAATCCGCCATAATGTGGTGTAAGTTTGTAATTGCCAGTTTCCATCATTTGTCATTGTAGTGTCCATAATTGTTTGATTTTGTTTTAATTTGATTTTAGCCGAAAGGCAAACGTGATACATAGAAATGTACTTTTCTTAAAAGCAAAATAAATATTTTTTATTAGCCTTTATAGTGTATTTACTATGATATATATTTATGGGTTATAGTATGTGTTTACTTCTATCCTATATATAAATATATATATATTGTTCATAGCTTGTGGCAGTCTACATATGGTGTCTCAAAGCATTGGATGATTCTGTACTGCTCAACAAACTCAAACCTTCATTCTGGACTCTCTGCTCTGTCTAGTATAAGTCAACTTTCTGAATTCTTTTAGTTTTTCTCCTGTTATAAATGTCATTCAAGAAATACTGAAAAGTTAATAATTTGGGTACCAGAATCTTTTTTTTTATTGCGTGTGTTTTTTGTTTTAAATCTTTCACTGTGAAGTATACACATTTTGTGATTGCATTACTGAACTGCGCTTGCAGGTCTGAGCAGGCTAGATCGTCACTTGTGTGGTATTAACTTATGTGCTAGAATCACTTCCCCTGTATGGTATTGTGTGCTAGAATCACTTCCCCTGTATGGTATTAACTTGTAAGCTAGTATCACTTCCCCTGTATGGTACTTTCTTATTTGCTGATAGTATTACTCCCCCTGTATGGTATTGTGTGCTAGTATCACTTCCCCTGTATGGTATTGTGTGCTAGTATCACTTCCCCTGTATGGTATTAACTTGTAAGCTAGTATCACTTCCCCTGTATGGTATTAACTTGTAAGCTAGTATCACTTCCCCTGTATGGTATGTGTGCTAGTATCACTTCCTCTGTATGGTATTAACTTGTGTGCTAGTATCACTTCCTATGTATGGTATTGTGTGCTAGTATCACTCCCTCTGTATGGTATTAACTTGTGTGCTAGTATCACTTCCTCTGTATGGTATTAACTTGTGTGCTAGTATCACCCCCTGTATGGTATTGTGTGCTAGTATCACTCCCTCTGTATGGTATTAACTTGTATGCTAGTATCACTTCCCCTGTATGGTATTGTGTGCTAGTATCACTCCCTCTGTATGGTATTAACTTGTGTGCTAGTATCACTTCCTCTGTATGGTATTAACTTGTAAGCTAGTATCACTCCCTCTGTATGGTATTAACTTGTGTGCTAGTATCACTTCCTCTGTATGGTATTAACTTGTGTGCTAGTATCACTCCCTCTGTATGGTATTAACTAGTGTGCTAGTATCACTTCCTCTGTATGGTATTGTGTGCTAGTATCACTTCCTCTGTATGGTATTAAATTGTAAGCTAGTATCACTTCCCCTGTATGGTATTAACTTGTAAGCTAGTATCACTTCCTCTGTATGGTATTGTGTGCTAGTATCACTTCCCCTGTATGGTATTAACTTGTAAGCTAGTATCACTTCCCCTGTATGGTATTAACTTGTAAGCTAGTATCACTTCCCCTGTATGGTACTTACTTGTGTGCTGTTAGTATCACTCCCCCTGTATGGTATTAACTTGTAAGCTAGTATCACTCCCTCTGTATGGTATTAACTTGTGTGCTAGTATCACTTCCTTTGTATGGTATTAACTTGTGTGCTAGTATCACTCCCTCTGTATGGTATTAACTTGTGTGCTAGTATCACTTCCTCTGTATGGTATTGTGTGCTAGTATCACTTTCTCTGTATGGTATTAAATTGTAAGCTAGTATCACTTCCCCTGTATGGTATTAACTTGTAAGCTAGTATCACTTCCCCTGTATGGTATTAACTTGTAAGCTAGTATCACTTCCCCTGTATGGTACTTACTTGTGTGCTGATAGTATCACTCCCCCTGTATGGTATTGTGTGCTAGTATCACTTCCCCTGTATGGTATTGTGTGCTAGTATCACTTCCCCTGTATGGTATTGTGTGCTAGTATCACCCCCCTGTATGGTATTGTGTGCTAGTATCACTTCCCCTGTATGGTATTGTGTGCTAGTATCACTTCCCCTGTATGGTATTGTGTGCTAGTATCACCCCCCTGTATGGTATTGTGTGCTAGTATCACCCCCCTGTATGGTATTAACTTGTGTGCTAGAATCACTCCCCCTGTATGGTATTGTGTGCTAGTATCACACCCCCGTATGGTATTAACTTGTGTGCTAGAATCACTCCCTCTTTATTTTTTTTAAAGGCCACAATACACACTGGGATAATGAGTGTTACAAGCATAACAAAGGTAGATGGCAGGATTGCCTCATGATGTCGCTGCAACTTCATTTCTCAAAAAATAACATTACTTGTTTATTGGACATATTACAAAAATAAAATCATTTAAAGTAAATCAACAGCTTCAATGCGATGAACTCAATTTAATAAAAGAAAATAAGATTTATTACGTGTGAATATATCTTGTTTTTTTTTTATATACTTTAATCAGCTGCGGAAGCAGAAAAATGTACAGTTTTGTGATTGGGTTTGTTGAGTTACTGAGGGAAAAAAATGTGATTTCTGTTGCCAACAATTCTTGCTATATAAATGGATACCTAGACTGGACATTGGGATATAGTGAATAAGGTGGCCCAAAATCATATGGTAAAAAATAAAGTTTCTCACATCTAACGGGGCACCCTCTTGTTGAGTTCCATTTGTCTTACTTAGTAACTGACAACAATTTCAGCTTCCTACTGCTATTGAAAGGTGATGTTCAAGAGTCACAAAGTTTTAATATATTAATAAAAAAAACGCATTTTCGTTGAATTTTTTAAATTACATTTTCAAATCAGGCCATTACTGTAATGTAACTCTTAAGTAACGAAAATGTCAACATAAAATGTAAATTGTAGAGTGCTAAAGAGTCAGAGTACATTGTCTAAACATTGTCTACACCGAAACAGCACAGATGGCAATCTTCTTTATAGTTTGTGTAGGGATGACTTTTTCTGTTGGCTTCAACAACTTGCAAAATAAATTGCTTTTCTTCCTCGTTTTTTGTCAGCAGTCTATTATATTCCTCAAAAAGTTTAACTCCACTTTCTGCAGTATCGTTGTCACATGCAAGTCGTTAATGTGCTGCTTACCCTTCTGGTATTCAATATTATCATTCCACTGATGAAGAACTAGAAAGGAGTTGCCTATGTGTAGCTGTGTAAGCCGGTTCGGTTCTGTGAACGCCTTGGGGAAAAGTGACCCAAGCTGACGCCTTCATTTTATATCAATGATGGATCACATTGAACACGTCGCCCACTAGGTTCTATTCCAAAACCTGTTATTATTTTCTGTTTCTCAATTGGTGACACTTCATCGGAAAACAATGCCAGGCTGACAGTCTCATCAGACAGATACCACATGTGATTCTGGAGAATTTTTTGTGCTGCAATACTGATGTCGTGATCAACAGACTGATATTGCTGCAGGTCCTTTCAGAGCAAAATATCTCCTCCAGGTACTTCCGCTGCACAGTAAAAAAAAAAAAATCACTAACAAATCATAACATTTTTACAACAATTTTCAGAAGAAAAAAAGGGTGTTTTTTTATATTATCCGTGGAAAAAATTAAAAAATGACTTTTTGATAATTCAAATGTTTATAATTTGAAAACCACTAATCCAAAACTATCAAAATTTTCCCTAACATTTCAGAACATCATTATCAAATTATGTATACAATTTATTTGCTTAATCTTTGTTGAAGGTTGTCAAGGTTTGAAAGTGGCCTATTTCACAAAAATTGTCATATTTCAACTGAGCACATAAAAAAAAATAATAAAAAGCTAAAAATAATATAAATTTTACATTCATTTATTCACACATACATTCATAGTAAATACTGAAATTTCATTACCTTAGTTTTTTTTTGTTTTTGAGAAAATGCCCTTAAAACAAACAGGCTAAAAACTCGATTTTCAAATTTAGGGTAATTTTCGATATTCGGCCATAACTTTTACAAAAATTATCATACTCATCTGTAACTTCAGATTTCCTCATCTAATAGGCTAATAATCATTCTTTGAAAGTTTCATTGAAATCCAAAATGGTCGAGCAACACATGTAATGTGCACCAATTTCATGCGCTAAACTTGCAACCAGCTTTTTTCTATTTACAGCTTTAATCTATTTACACAATGTCCTACTGTCTCTCAATATTGGAGAAAACATCAAAAAACGAATCTGTAAATTCGTTTCAAGATTTGAAGATTACAGCTAGGAGTGTCAACGACTTCATTAAATGACAGGAATCTTTTAGGATACAAATTAAATATTTTGTACAATATTTTGAAAAACTAAAATTGTCACAAGCAATGAAATTTAAACTGGTTCAGTAGTATACATATCTTTGTCATTCGCTTGATTTCTGAAGTTTCTTTAATCAGTGGGATCTTATGCATTGCTTTCCGTTGTTTTGAAGTATCTGCGTTTATCGTGGAAGTATATTACGAAACTATCAGTTTCAAGATAGTTTACAGCTCAACATGTCTCATTAGAGACTTGATAATATCAGCATTATGAAGTAAATCTTTTCAAATCTCGTCCAGGTTTAAGGTTATTCATGTGTAATTAGGCATATTTTACAGCTTCAAGAGCTGATGTTTACAAACAACACATAGATCTTGATGAATCTCTATATAATTTGTAAATAAAGCACTTGCAGTAGCATCGATTGGGGCAGTTTCGGATAGACAGTTGAATACTGAGCTTTTTTCCTTCTTCTCTTTGCCATCCTTTACCATTAAAAATTGACTGTTTCTTTCGGTGAAGCATAAAAAATAAATAGATTGGCTGTATAGTACAATAAATTGTTTCTTCCAGCTGAAAAACTCTGCATGGCATCTCAACAAGTTCAGTATATACTGTGTGGAGCGGCATAGAACACATATTGACAAATTATCAATGTCTTTGAATTAAACTTGCACACCATAGTAAATGTTACTTATATTGCCGTTATTGTCACATAAAAGTAATCTTCAACTTGTGAAGTTCAACAGTACTAACAAGATAACATAGATATAGATCTTTGCAAGATAACATAGCTACATCTATGCAAGATAAGATATACGTTTACGTTTTTGTGCTCGATCGGAATAAAATGAAGAAATCGCTCAACGCATTATTTTTGAGAAGTTGACGAATCACGGAGTGACCTTATCTAAATAATTCACGGTGTTGATTGTAATTCATATCAAAAATATTTCTTTCTCCACATTCCGCACAAATACATCGATGAATTCATCACATAATTTTGTTGAATAAAGAAATATTTCCTTTTCTTTGTATTTTAGAATGGGGTCAAATCCAACCAGAAGATCAATTAAACCAAAATGGCGTCATTTACCCTTTTCTTGCCCAAGTACCTAGAGCCAACGGCTTAAGGAGGCCCTAAGTATGACGTTCAATTTGTTCTTACTTAATGTTCGTTGATCTCCTCTGAAGACTGGTCAGTTTCTGAAGATGAGCTTTGATTCAATTCATTTTCCCGACCGTTGATGGAAACTTTTTGGGCATTCTGTATATTGGCTGTTGGTGTGTAGATGCTGTTGAAAAAAAAGTTTTTATTGTTTATTTGTAGTTACAATTATGACGACACGGATTGATATCAATAAGCGCAAGTACGTCAGACTATACACGGAGACCTACATACCGATACACACACAAGTACGTCAGACTATACACGGAGACCTACATACAGATACACACACAAGTACGTCAGACTATACACGGAGACCTACATACAGATACACACGCAAGTACGTCAGACTATACACGGAGACCTACATACAGATACACACACAAGTACGTCAGACTATACACGGAGACCTACATACAGATACACACACAAGTACGTCAGACTATACACGGAGACCTACATACAGATACACACACAAGTACGTCAGACTATACACGGAGACCTACATACAGATACACACACAAGTACGTCAGACTATACACGGAGACCTACATACAGATACACACACAAGTACGTCAGACTATACACGGAGACCTACATACAGATACACACACAAGTACGTCAGACTATACACGGAGACCTACATACAGATACACACACAAGTACGTCAGACTATGCACGGAGACCTACATACAGATACACACACAAGTACGTCAGACTATACACGGAGACCTACATACAGATACACACACAAGTACGTCAGACTATACACGGAGACCTACATACAGATACACACACAAGTACGTCAGACTATACACGGAGACCTACATACAGATACACAAGTACGTCAGACTATACACGGAGACCTACATACAGATACACACACAAGTACGTCAGACTATACACGGAGACCTACATACAGATACACACACAAGTACGTCAGACTATACACGGAGACCTACATACAGATACACACACAAGTACGTCAGACTATACACGGAGACCTACATACAGATACACAAGTACGTCAGACTATACACGGAGACCTACATACAGATACACACACAAGTACGTCAGACTATACACGGAGACCTACATACAGATACACACACAAGTACGTCAGACTATACACGGAGACCTACATACAGATACACACACAAGTACGTCAGACTATACACGGAGACCTACATACAGATACACACACAAGTACGTCAGACTATACACGGAGACCTACATACAGATACACACACAAGTACGTCAGACTATACACGGAGACCTACATACAGATACACACACAAGTACGTCAGACTATACACGGAGACCTACATACAGATACACACACAAGTACGTCAGACTATACACGGAGACCTACATACAGATACACACACAAGTACGTCAGACTATACACGGAGACCTACATACAGATACAAACACAAGTACGTCAGACTATACACGGAGACCTACATACAGATACACACACAAGTACGTCAGACTATACACGGAGACCTACATACAGATACACACACCAGTACGTCAGACTATACACGGAGACCTACATACAGATACACACACAAGTACGTCAGACTATACACGGAGACCTACATACAGATACACACACAAGTACGTCAGACTATACACGGAGACCTACATACAGATACACACACAAGTACGTCAGACTATACACGGAGACCTACATACAGATACACACACAAGTACGTCAGACTATACACGGAGACCTACATACAGATACACACACAAGTACGTCAGACTATACACGGAGACCTACATACAGATACACACACAAGTACGTCAGACTATACACGGAGACCTACATACAGATACACACACAAGTACGTCAGACTATACACGGAGACCTACATACAGATACACACACAAGTACGTCAGACTATACACGGAGACCTACATACAGATACACACACAAGTACGTCAGACTATACACGGAGACCTACATACAGATACACACACAAGTACGTCAGACTATACACGGAGACCTACATACAGATACACACACAAGTACGTCAGACTATACACGGAGACCTACATACAGATACACACACAAGTACGTCAGACTATACACGGAGACCTACATACAGATACACACACAAGTACGTCAGACTATACACGGAGACCTACATACAGATACACACACAAGTACGTCAGACTATACACGGAGACCTACATACAGATACACACACAAGTACGTCAGACTATACACGGAGACCTACATACAGATACACACACAAGTACGTCAGACTATACACGGAGACCTACATACAGATACACACAAGTACGTCAGACTATACACGGAGACCTACATACAGATACACACACAAGTACGTCAGACTATACACGGAGACCTACATACAGATACACACACAAGTACGTCAGACTATACACGGAGACCTACATACAGATACACAAGTACGTCAGACTATACACGGAGACCTACATACAGATACACACACAAGTACGTCAGACTATACACGGAGACCTACATACAGATACACACACAAGTACGTCAGACTATACACGGAGACCTACATACAGATACACACATAAGTACGTCAGACTATACACGGAGACCTACATACAGATACACACACAAGTACGTCAGACTATACACGGAGACCTACATACAGATACACACACAAGTACGTCAGACTATACACGGAGACCTACATACAGATACACACACAAGTACGTCAGACTATACACGGAGACCTACATACAGATACACACACAAGTACGTCAGACTATACACGGAGACCTACATACAGATACACACACAAGTACGTCAGACTATACACGGAGACCTACATACAGATACACACACAAGTACGTCAGACTATACACGGAGACCTACATACAGATACACACACAAGTACGTCAGACTATACACGGAGACCTACATACAGATACACACACAAGTACGTCAGACTATACACGGAGACCTACATACAGATACACACACAAGTACGTCAGACTATACACGGAGACCTACATACAGATACACACACAAGTACGTCAGACTATACACGGAGACCTACATACAGATACACACAAGTACGTCAGACTATACACGGAGACCTACATACAGATACACACACAAGTACGTCAGACTATACACGGAGACCTACATACAGATACACACACAAGTACGTCAGACTATACACGGAGACCTACATACAGATACACACACAAGTACGTCAGACTATACACGGAGACCTACATACAGATACACACACAAGTACGTCAGACTATACACGGAGACCTACATACAGATACACACACAAGTACGTCAGACTATACACGGAGACCTACATACAGATACACACACAAGTACGTCAGACTATACACGGAGACCTACATACAGATACACACACAAGTACGTCAGACTATACACGGAGACCTACATACAGATACACACACAAGTACGTCAGACTATACACGGAGACCTACATACAGATACACACACAAGTACGTCAGACTATACACGGAGACCTACATACAGATACACACACAAGTACGTCAGACTATACACGGAGACCTACATACAGATAAACAAGTACGTCAGACTATACACGGAGACCTACATACAGATACACACACAAGTACGTCAGACTATACACGGAGACCTACATACAGATACACACACAAGTACGTCAGACTATACACGGAGACCTACATACAGATACACACACAAGTACGTCAGACTATACACGGAGACCTACATACAGATACACACACAAGTACGTCAGACTATACACGGAGACCTACATACAGATACACACACAAGTACGTCAGACTATACACGGAGACCTACATACAGATACACACACAAGTACGTCAGACTATACACGGAGACCTACATACAGATACACACACAAGTACGTCAGACTATACACGGAGACCTACATACAGATACACACACAAGTACGTCAGACTATACACGGAGACCTACATACAGATACACACACAAGTACGTCAGACTATACACGGAGACCTACATACAGATACACACACAAGTACGTCAGACTATACACGGAGACCTACATACAGATACACACACAAGTACGTCAGACTATACACGGAGACCTACATACAGATACACACACAAGTACGTCAGACTACACACGGAGACCTACATACAGATACACACACAAGTACGTCAGACTATACACGGAGACCTACATACAGATACACACACAAGTACGTCAGACTATACACGGAGACCTACATACAGATACACACACAAGTACGTCAGACTATACACGGAGACCTACATACAGATACACACACAAGTACGTCAGACTATACACGGAGACCTACATACAGATACACACACAAGTACGTCAGACTATACACGGAGACCTACATACAGATACACACACAAGTACGTCAGACTATACACGGAGACCTACATACAGATACACACACAAGTACGTCAGACTATACACGGAGACCTACATACAGATACACACACAAGTACGTCAGACTATACATGGAGACCTACATACAGATACACAAGTACGTCAGACTATACACGGAGACCTACATACAGATACACACACAAGTACGTCAGACTATACACGGAGACCTACATACAGATACACACACAAGTACGTCAGACTATACACGGAGACCTACATACAGATACACACACAAGTACGTCAGACTATACACGGAGACCTACATACAGATACACACACAAGTACGTCAGACTATACACGGAGACCTACATACAGATACACACACAAGTACGTCAGACTATACACGGAGACCTACATACAGATACACAAGTACGTCAGACTATACACGGAGACCTACATACAGATACACACACAAGTACGTCAGACTATACACGGAGACCTACATACAGATACACACACAAGTACGTCAGACTATACACGGAGACCTACATACAGATACACACACAAGTACGTCAGACTATACACGGAGACCTACATACAGATACACACAAGTACGTCAGACTATACACGGAGACCTACATACAGATACACACACAAGTACGTCAGACTATACACGGAGACCTACATACAGATACACACACAAGTACGTCAGACTATACACGGAGACCTACATACAGATACACACACAAGTACGTCAGACTATACACGGAGACCTACATACAGATACACACACAAGTACGTCAGACTATACACGGAGACCTACATACAGATACACACACAAGTACGTCAGACTATACACGGAGACCTACATACAGATACACACACAAGTACGTCAGACTATACACGGAGACCTACATACAGATACACACACAAGTACGTCAGACTATACACGGAGACCTACATACAGATACACACAAGTACGTCAGACTATACACGGAGACCTACATACAGATACACACACAAGTACGTCAGACTATACACGGAGACCTACATACAGATACACACACAAGTACGTCAGACTATACACGGAGACCTACATACAGATACACACACAAGTACGTCAGACTATACTTGGAGACCTACATACAGATACACAAGTACGTCAGACTATACACGGAGACCTACATACAGATACACACACAAGTACGTCAGACTATACACGGAGACCTACATACAGATACACACACAAGTACGTCAGACTATACACGGAGACCTACATACAGATACACACACAAGTACGTCAGACTATACACGGAGACCTACATACAGATACACACACAAGTACGTCAGACTATACACGGAGACCTACATACAGATACACACACAAGTACGTCAGACTATACACGGAGACCTACATACAGATACACACACAAGTACGTCAGACTATACACGGAGACCTACATACAGATACACACACAAGTACGTCAGACTATACACGGAGACCTACATACAGATACACACACAAGTACGTCAGACTATACACGGAGACCTACATACAGATACACACACAAGTACGTCAGACTATACACGGAGACCTACATACAGATACACACACAAGTACGTCAGACTATACACGGAGACCTACATACAGATACACAAGTACGTCAGACTATACACGGAGACCTACATACAGATACACACACAAGTACGTCAGACTATACACGGAGACCTACATACAGATACACACACAAGTACGTCAGACTATACACGGAGACCTACATACAGATACACACACAAGTACGTCAGACTATACACGGAGACCTACATACAGATACACACACAAGTACGTCAGACTATACACGGAGACCTACATACACATATACACGGAGACCTACATACAGATACACACACAAGTACGTCAGACTATACACGAGAGACCTACATACAGATACACACACAAGTACGTCAGACTATACACGGAGACCTACATACAGATACACACACAAGTACGTCAGACTATACACGGAGACCTACATACAGATACACACACAAGTACGTCAGACTATACACGGAGACCTACATACAGATACAAACACAAGTACGTCAGACTATACACGGAGACCTACATACAGATACACACTAAAGTACGTCAGACTATACACGGAGACCTACATACAGATACACACAAGTACGTCAGACTATACACGGAGACCTACATACAGATACACACACAAGTACGTCAGACTATACACGGAGACCTACATACAGATACACACACAAGTACGTCAGACTATACACGGAGACCTACATACAGATACACACACAAGTACGTCAGACTATACACGGAGACCTACATACAGATACACACACAAGTACGTCAGACTATACACGGAGACCTACATACAGATACACAAGTACGTCAGACTATACACGGAGACCTACATACAGATACACAAGTACGTCAGACTATACACGGAGACCTACATACAGATACACACACAAGTACGTCAGACTATACACGGAGACCTACATACAGATACACACACAAGTACGTCAGACTATACACGGAGACCTACATACAGATACACACACAAGTACGTCAGACTATACACGGAGACCTACATACAGATACACACACAAGTACGTCAGACTATACACGGAGACCTACATACAGATACACACACAAGTACGTCAGACTATACACGGAGACCTACATACAGATACACACACAAGTACGTCAGACTATACACGGAGACCTACATACAGATACACACACAAGTACGTCAGACTATACACGGAGACCTACATACAGATACACACACAAGTACGTCAGACTATACACGGAGACCTACATACAGATACACACACAAGTACGTCAGACTATACACGGAGACCTACATACAGATACACACACAAGTACGTCAGACTATACACGGAGACCTACATACAGATACACACACAAGTACGTCAGACTATACACGGAGACCTACATACAGATACACACACACAAGTACGTCAGACTATACACGGAGACCTACATACAGATACACACAAGTACGTCAGACTATACACGGAGACCTACATACACACACACAAGTACGTCAGACTATACACGGAGACCTACATACAGATACACACACAAGTACGTCAGACTACACACGGAGACCTACATACAGATACACACACAAGTACGTCAGACTATACACGGAGACCTACATACAGATACACACACAAGTACGTCAGACTATACACGGAGACCTACATACAGATACACACACAAGTACGTCAGACTATACACGGAGACCTACATACAGATACACACACAAGTACGTCAGACTATACACGGAGACCTACATACAGATACACACACAAGTACGTCAGACTATACACGGAGACCTACATACAGATACACACACAAGTACGTCAGACTATACACGGAGACCTACATACAGATACACACACAAGTACGTCAGACTATACACGGAGACCTACATACAGATACACACACACACAAGTACGTCAGACTATACACGGAGACCTACATACAGATACAAACACCAAGTACGTCAGACTATACACGGAGACCTACATACAGATACACACACAAGTACGTCAGACTATACACGGAGACCTACATACAGATACACACACAAGTACGTCAGACTATACACGGAGACCTACATACAGATACACACAAGTACGTCAGACTATACACGGAGACCTACATACAGATACACACACAAGTACGTCAGACTATACACGGAGACCTACATACAGATACACACACAAGTACGTCAGACTATACACGGAGACCTACATACAGATACACACACAAGTACGTCAGACTATACACGGAGACCTACATACAGATACACACAAGTACGTCAGACTATACACGGAGACCTACATACAGATACACACACAAGTACGTCAGACTATACACGGAGACCTACATACAGATACACACACAAGTACGTCAGACTATACACGGAGACCTACATACAGATACACACAAGTACGTCAGACTATACACGGAGACCTACATACAGATACACACACAAGTACGTCAGACTATACACGGAGACCTACATACAGATACACACACAAGTACGTCAGACTATACACGGAGACCTACATACAGATACACACACAAGTACGTCAGACTATACACGGAGACCTACATACAGATACACACACAAGTACGTCAGACTATACACGGAGACCTACATACAGATACACACACAAGTACGTCAGACTATACACGGAGACCTACATACAGATACACACACAAGTACGTCAGACTATACACGGAGACCTACATACAGATACACACACAAGTACGTCAGACTATACACGGAGACCTACATACAGATACACAAGTACGTCAGACTATACACGGAGACCTACATACAGATACACACACAAGTACGTCAGACTATACACGGAGACCTACATACAGATACACAAGTACGTCAGACTATACACGGAGACCTACATACAGATACACACACAAGTACGTCAGACTATACACGGAGACCTACATACAGATACACACACAAGTACGTCAGACTATACACGGAGACCTACATACAGATACACAAGACACAAGTACGTCAGACTATACACGGAGACCTACATACAGATACACACACAAGTACGACTATCGGAGACTACATACAGATACACAGACTATACACGGAGACCTACATACAGATACACACACAAGTACGTCAGACTATACACGGAGACCTACATACAGATACACACACAAGTACGTCAGACTATACACGGAGACCTACATACAGATACACACACAAGTACGTCAGACTATACACGGAGACCTACATACAGATACACACACAAGTACGTCAGACTATACACGGAGACCTACATACAGATACACACACAAGTACGTCAGACTATACACGGAGACCTACATACAGATACACACACAAGTACGTCAGACTATACACGGAGACCTACATACAGATACACAAGTACGTCAGGTACGTCAGACTACACGGAGACAGATACACACACTACATACAGATACACACACAAGTACGTCAGACTATACACGGAGACCTACATACAGATACACACACAAGTACGTCAGACTATACACGGAGACCTACATACAGATAAACACAAGTACGTCAGACTATACACGGAGACCTACATACAGATACACACACAAGTACGTCAGACTATACACGGAGACCTACATACAGATACACACACAAGTACGTCAGACTATACACGGAGACCTACATACAGATACACACACACACTATATACACGGAGACCTACATACAGATACAAACACAAGTACGTCAGACTATACACGGAGACCTACATACAGATACAGACTACAAGTACGTCAGACTATTATACACGGAACCTACATACAGATACACAAGTACGTCAGACTATACACGGAGACCTACATACAGATACACACACAAGTACGTCAGACTATACACGGAGACCTACATACAGATACACACACAAGTACGTCAGACTATACACGGAGACCTACATACAGATACACACACAAGTACGTCAGACTATACACGGAGACCTACATACAGATACACAAGTACGTCAGACTATACACGGAGACCTACATACAGATACACACACAAGTACGTCAGACTATACACGGAGACCTACATACAGATACACACACAAGTACGTCAGACTATACACGGAGACCTACATACAGATACACACACAAGTAACGTCAGACTATACACGGAGACCTACATACAGATACACACACAAGTACGTCAGACTATACACGGAGACCTACATACAGATACACACACAAGTACGTCAGACTATACACGGAGACCTACATACAGATACACACACAAGTACGTCAGACTATACACGGAGACCTACATACAGATACACACACAAGTACGTCAGACTATACACGGAGACCTACATACAGATACACACACAAGTACGTCAGACTATACACGGAGACCTACATACAGATACACACACAAGTACGTCAGACTATACACGGAGACCTACATACAGATACACACACAAGTACGTCAGACTATACACGGAGACCTACATACAGATACACACACAAGTACGTCAGACTATACACGGAGACCTACATACAGATACACACACAAGTACGTCAGACTATACACGGAGACCTACATACAGATACACACACAAGTACGTCAGACTATACACGGAGACCTACATACAGATACACACACAAGTACGTCAGACTATACACGGAGACCTACATACAGATACACACACAAGTACGTCAGACTATACACGGAGACCTACATACAGATACACACACAAGTACGTCAGACTATACACGGAGACCTACATACAGATACACACACAAGTACGTCAGACTATACACGGAGACCTACATACAGATACACACACAAGTACGTCAGACTATACACGGAGACCTACATACAGATACACACACAAGTACGTCAGACTATACACGGAGACCTACATACAGATACACACACAAGTACGTCAGACTATACACGGAGACCTACATACAGATACACACACACAAGTACGTCAGACTATACACGGAGACCTACATACAGATACACACAAGTACGTCAGACTATACACGGAGACCTACATACAGATACACACACAAGTACGTCAGACTATACACGGAGACCTACATACAGATACACACACAAGTACGTCAGACTATACACGGAGACCTACATACAGATAAACAAGTACGTCAGACTATACACGGAGACCTACATACAGATACACACACAAGTACGTCAGACTATACACGGAGACCTACATACAGATACACAAGTACGTCAGACTATACACGGAGACCTACATACAGATACACAAGTACGTCAGACTATACACGGAGACCTACATACAGATACACACACAAGTACGTCAGACTATACACGGAGACCTACATACAGATACACACACAAGTACGTCAGACTATACACGGAGACCTACATACAGATACACACACAAGTACGTCAGACTATACACGGAGACCTACATACAGATACACACACAAGTACGTCAGACTATACACGGAGACCTACATACAGATACACACACAAGTACGTCAGACTATACACGGAGACCTACATACAGATACACACACAAGTACGTCAGACTATACACGGAGACCTACATACAGATACACACACAAGTACGTCAGACTATACACGGAGACCTACATACAGATACACACACAAGTACGTCAGACTATACACGGAGACCTACATACAGATACACAATTACGTCAGACTATACACGGAGACCTACATACAGATAAACAAGTACGTCAGACTATACACGGAGACCTACATACAGATACACACACAAGTACGTCAGACTATACACGGAGACCTACATACAGATACACAAGTACGTCAGACTACACACGGAGACCTACATACAGATACACAAGTACGTCAGACTATACACGGAGACCTACATACAGATACACACACAAGTACGTCAGACTATACACGGAGACCTACATACAGATACACACACAAGTACGTCAGACTATAAACGGAGACCTACATACAGATACACACACAAGTACGTCAGACTATACACGGAGACCTACATACAGATACACACACAAGTACGTCAGACTATACACGGAGACCTACATACAGATACACACACAAGTACGTCAGACTATACACGGAGACCTACATACAGATACACACACAAGTACGTCAGACTATACTTGGAGACCTACATACAGATACACAAGTACGTCAGACTATACACGGATACCTACATACAGATACACACACAATTACGTCAGACTATACACGGAGACCTACATACAGATACACACACAAGTACGTCAGACTATACACGGAGACCTACATACAGATACACACACAAGTACGTCAGACTATACACGGAGACCTACATACAGATACACACACAAGTACGTCAGACTATACACGGAGACCTACATACAGATACACACACAAGTACGTCAGACTATACACGGAGACCTACATACAGATACACACACAAGTACGTCAGACTATACACGGAGACCTACATACAGATACACACACAAGTACGTCAGACTATACACGGAGACCTACATACAGATACACACACAAGTACGTCAGACTATACACGGAGACCTACATACAGATACACACACAAGTACGTCAGACTACACACGGAGACCTACATACAGATACACAAGTACGTCAGACTATACACGGAGACCTACATACAGATACACACACAAGTACGTCAGACTATACACGGAGACCTACATACAGATACACAAGTACGTCAGACTATACACGGAGACCTACATACAGATACACACACAAGTACGTCAGACTATACACGGAGACCTACATACAGATACACACACAAGTACGTCAGACTATACACGGAGACCTACATACAGATACACACACAAGTACGTCAGACTATACACGGAGACCTACATACAGATACACACACAAGTACGTCAGACTATACACGGAGACCTACATACAGATACACACACAAGTACGTCAGACTATACACGGAGACCTACATACAGATACACACACAAGTACGTCAGACTATACACGGAGACCTACATACAGATACACACACAAGTACGTCAGACTATACACGGAGACCTACATACAGATACACAAGTACGTCAGACTATACACGGAGACCTACATACAGATACACACACAAGTACGTCAGACTATACACGGAGACCTACATACAGAAACACAAGTACGTCAGACTATACACGGAGACCTACATACAGATACACACACAAGTACGTCAGACTATACACGGAGACCTACATACAGATACACACACAAGTACGTCAGACTATACACGGAGACCTACATACAGATACACACACAAGTACGTCAGACTATACACGGAGACCTACATACAGATACACACACAAGTACGTCAGACTATACACGGAGACCTACATACAGATACACACACAAGTACGTCAGACTATACACGGAGACCTACATACAGATACACACACAAGTACGTCAGACTATACACGGAGACCTACATACAGATACACACACAAGTACGTCAGACTATACACGGAGACCTACATGCAGATACACACACAAGTACGTCAGACTATACACGGAGACCTACATACAGATACACACACAAGTACGTCAGACTATACACGGAGACCTACATACAGATACACACACAAGTACGTCAGACTATACACGGAGACCTACATACAGATACACACACAAGTACGTCAGACTATACACGGAGACCTACATACAGATACACAAGTACGTCAGACTATACACGGAGACCTACATACAGATACACACACAAGTACGTCAGACTACACACGGAGACCTACATACAGATACACAAGTACGTCAGACTATACACGGAGACCTACATACAGATACACACACAAGTACGTCAGACTATACACGGAGACCTACATACAGATACACACACAAGTACGTCAGACTATACACGGAGACCTACATACAGATACACACACAAGTACGTCAGACTATACACGGAGACCTACATACAGATACACACACAAGTACGTCAGACTATACACTTGAGACTTACATACAGATACACACACAAGTACGTCAGACTATACACGGAGACCTACATACAGATACACACACAAGTACGTCAGACTATACACGGAGACCTACATACAGATACACACACAAGTACGTCAGACTATACACGGAGACCTACATACAGATACACACACAAGTACGTCAGACTATACACGGAGACCTACATACAGATACACACACGCAAGTACGTCAGACTATACACGGAGACCTACATACAGATACACACACAAGTACGTCAGACTATACACGGAGACCTACATACAGATACACACACACAAGTACGTCAGACTATACACGGAGACCTACATACAGATACACACACAAGTACGTCAGACTATACACGGAGACCTACATACAGATACACACAAGTACGTCAGACTATACACGGAGACCTACATACAGATACACACACAAGTACGTCAGACTATACACGGAGACCTACATACAGATACACACACAAGTACGTCAGACTATACACGGAGACCTACATACAGATACACACACAAGTACGTCAGACTATACACGGAGACCTACATACAGATACACACACAAGTACGTCAGACTATACACGGAGACCTACATACAGATACACACACAAGTACGTCAGACTATACACGGAGACCTACATACAGATACACACAAGTACGTCAGACTATACACGGAGACCTACATACAGATACACACACAAGTACGTCAGACTATACACGGAGACCTACATACAGATACACACACAAGTACGTCAGACTATACACGGAGACCTACATACAGATACACACACAAGTACGTCAGACTATACACGGAGACCTACATACAGATACACACACAAGTACGTCAGACTATAAACGGAGACCTACATACAGATACACACACAAGTACGTCAGACTATACACGGAGACCTACATACAGATACACACACAAGTACGTCAGACTATACACGGAGACCTACATACAGATACACAAGTACGTCAGACTATACACGGAGACCTACATACAGATACACACACAAGTACGTCAGACTATACACGGAGACCTACATACAGATACACACACAAGTACGTCAGACTATACACGGAGACCTACATACAGATACACACACAAGTACGTCAGACTATACACGGAGACCTACATACAGATACACACACAAGTACGTCAGACTATACACGGAGACCTACATACAGATACACACACAAGTACGTCAGACTATACACGGAGACCTACATACAGATACACACACAAGTACGTCAGACTATACACGGAGACCTACATACAGATACACACACAAGTACGTCAGACTATACACGGACCTACCTACATACAGATACACACACAAGTACGTCAGACTATACACGGAGACCTACATACAGATACACACACAAGTACGTCAGACTATACACGGAGACCTACATACAGATACACACACAAGTACGTCAGACTATACACGGAGACCTACATACAGATACACACACAAGTACGTCAGACTATACACGGAGACCTACATACAGATACACACACAAGTACGTCAGACTATACACGGAGACCTACATACAGATACACACACAAGTACGTCAGACTATACACGGAGACCTACATACAGATACACACACAAGTACGTCAGACTATACACGGAGACCTACATACAGATACACACACAAGTACGTCAGACTATACACGGAGACCTACATACAGATACACACACAAGTACGTCAGACTATACACGGAGACCTACATACAGATACACCCACAAGTACGTCAGACTATACACGGAGACCTACATACAGATACACACACAAGTACGTCAGACTATACACGGAGACCTACATACAGATACACACACAAGTACGTCAGACTATACACGGAGACCTACATACAGATACACACACAAGTACGTCAGACTATACACGGAGACCTACATACAGATACACACACAAGTACGTCAGACTATACACGGAGACCTACATACAGATACACACGCAAGTACGTCAGACTATACACGGAGACCTACATACAGATACACACACAAGTACGTCAGACTATACACGGAGACCTACATACAGATACACACACAAGTACGTCAGACTATACACGGAGACCTACATACAGATACACACACAAGTACGTCAGACTATACACGGAGACCTACATACAGATACACACACAAGTACGTCAGACTATACACGGAGACCTACATACAGATACACACACAAGTACGTCAGACTATACACGGAGACCTACATACAGATACACACACACAAGTACGTCAGACTATACACGGAGACCTACATACAGATACACACACAAGTACGTCAGACTATACACGGAGACCTACATACAGATACACACACAAGTACGTCAGACTATACACGGAGACCTACATACAGATACACACACAAGTACGTCAGACTATACACGGAGACCTACATACAGATACACACACAAGTACGTCAGACTATACACGGAGACCTACATACAGATACACACACAAGTACGTCAGACTATACACGGAGACCTACATACAGATACACACACAAGTACGTCAGACTATACACGGAGACCTACATACAGATACACACACAAGTACGTCAGACTACACACGGAGACCTACATACAGATACACACACAAGTACGTCAGACTATACACGGAGACCTACATACAGATACACACACAAGTACGTCAGACTATACACGGAGACCTACATACAGATACACACACAAGTACGTCAGACTATACACGGAGACCTACATACAGATACACACACAAGTACGTCAGACTATACACGGAGACCTACATACAGATACACACACAAGTACGTCAGACTATACACGGAGACCTACATACAGATACACACACAAGTACGTCAGACTATACACGGAGACCTACATACAGATACACACACAAGTACGTCAGACTATACACGGAGACCTACATACAGATACACACACAAGTACGTCAGACTATACACGGAGACCTACATACAGATACACACACAAGTACGTCAGACTATACACGGGAGACCTACATACAGATACACACACAAGTACGTCAGACTATACACGGAGACCTACATACAGATACACACACAAGTACGTCAGACTATACACGGAGACCTACATACAGATACACACAAGTACGTCAGACTATACACGGAGACCTACATACAGATACACAAGTACGTCAGACTATACACGGAGACCTACATACAGATACACACACAAGTACGTCAGACTATACACGGAGACCTACATACAGATACACACACAAGTACGTCAGACTATACACGGAGACCTACATACAGATACAGATGCACACACAAGTACGTCAGACTATACACGGAGACCTACATACAGATACACACACAAGTACGTCAGACTATACACGGAGACCTACATACAGATACACACACAAGTACGTCAGACTATACACGGAGACCTACATACAGATACACACACACAAGTACGTCAGACTATACACGGAGACCTACATACAGATACACACACAAGTACGTCAGACTATACACGGAGACCTACATACAGATACACACACAAGTACGTCAGACTATACACGGAGACCTACATACAGATACACACACACAAGTACGTCAGACTATACACGGAGACCTACATACAGATACACACACAAGTACGTCAGACTATACACGGAGACCTACATACAGATACACACACAAGTACGTCAGACTATACACGGAGACCTACATACAGATACACACAAGTACGTCAGACTATACACGGAGACCTACATACAGATACACACACACACAAGTACGTCAGACTATACACGGAGACCTACATACAGATACACACACAAGTACGTCAGACTATACACGGAGACCTACATACAGATACACACACAAGTACGTCAGACTATACACGGAGACCTACATACAGATACACACACAAGTACGTCAGACTATACACGGAGACCTACATACAGATACACACACAAGTACGTCAGACTATACACGGAGACCTACATACAGATACACACACAAGTACGTCAGACTATACACGGAGACCTACATACAGATACACACACAAGTACGTCAGACTATACACGGAGACCTACATACAGATACACACACAAGTACGTCAGACTATACACGGAGACCTACATACAGATACACACACAAGTACGTCAGACTATACACGGAGACCTACATACAGATACACACACAAGTACGTCAGACTATACACGGAGACCTACATACAGATACACACACAAGTACGTCAGACTATACACGGAGACCTACATACAGATACACACACAAGTACGTCAGACTATACACGGAGACCTACATACAGATACACACACAAGTACGTCAGACTATACACGGAGACCTACATACAGATACACACACAAGTACGTCAGACTATACACGGAGACCTACATACAGATACACACACAAGTACGTCAGACTATACACGGAGACCTACATACAGATACACACACAAGTACGTCAGACTATACACGGAGACCTACATACAGATACACACACAAGTACGTCAGACTATACACGGAGACCTACATACAGATACACACAAGTACGTCAGACTATACACGGAGACCTACATACAGATACACACACAAGTACGTCAGACTATACACGGAGACCTACATACAGATACACACACAAGTACGTCAGACTATACACGGAGACCTACATACAGATACACACACAAGTACGTCAGACTATACACGGAGACCTACATACAGATACACACACAAGTACGTCAGACTATACACGGAGACCTACATACAGATACACACACAAGTACGTCAGACTATACACGGAGACCTACATACAGATACACACACAAGTACGTCAGACTATACACGGAGACCTACATACAGATACACACACAAGTACGTCAGACTATACACGGAGACCTACATACAGATACACACACAAGTACGTCAGACTATACACGGAGACCTACATACAGATACACACACAAGTACGTCAGACTATACACGGAGACCTACATACAGATACACACACAAGTACGTCAGACTATACACGGAGACCTACATACAGATACACACACAAGTACGTCAGACTATACACGGAGACCTACATACAGATACACACACAAGTACGTCAGACTATACACGGAGACCTACATACAGATACACACACAAGTACGTCAGACTATACACGGAGACCTACATACAGATACACACACAAGTACGTCAGACTATACACGGAGACCTACATACAGATACACACACAAGTACGTCAGACTATACACGGAGACCTACATACAGATACACACACAAGTACGTCAGACTATACACGGAGACCTACATACAGATACACACACAAGTACGTCAGACTATACACGGAGACCTACATACAGATACACACACAAGTACGTCAGACTATACATGGAGACCTACATACAGATACACACACAAGTACGTCAGACTATACACGGAGACCTACATACAGATACACACAAGTACGTCAGACTATACACGGAGACCTACATACAGATCACACACAAGTACGTCAGACTATACACGGAGACCTACATACAGATACACACACAAGTACGTCAGACTATACACGGAGACCTACATACAGATACACACACAAGTACGTCAGACTATACACGGAGACCTACATACAGATACACACACAAGTACGTCAGACTATACACGGAGACCTACATACAGATACACACACAAGTACGTCAGACTATACACGGAGACCTACATACAGATACACACACAAGTACGTCAGACTATACACGGAGACCTACATACAGATACACACACAAGTACGTCAGACTATACACGGAGACCTACATACAGATACACACACAAGTACGTCAGACTATACACGGAGACCTACATACAGATACACACACAAGTACGTCAGACTATACACGGAGACCTACATACAGATACACACACAAGTACGTCAGACTATACACGGAGACCTACATACAGATACACACACAAGTACGTCAGACTATACACGGAGACCTACATACAGATACACACACAAGTACGTCAGACTATACACGGAGACCTACATACAGATACACACACAAGTACGTCAGACTATACACGGAGACCTACATACAGATACACACACAAGTACGTCAGACTATACACGGAGACCTACATACAGATACACACACAAGTACGTCAGACTATACACGGAGACCTACATACAGATACACACAAGTACGTCAGACTATACACGGAGACCTACATACAGATACACACACAAGTACGTCAGACTATACACGGAGACCTACATACAGATACACACACAAGTACGTCAGACTATACACGGAGACCTACATACAGATACACACACAAGTACGTCAGACTATACACGGAGACCTACATACAGATACACACACAAGTACGTCAGACTATACACGGAGACCTACATACAGATACACACACAAGTACGTCAGACTATACACGGAGACCTACATACAGATACACACACAAGTACGTCAGACTATACACGGAGACCTACATACAGATACACACACAAGTACGTCAGACTATACACGGAGACCTACATACAGATACACACACAAGTACGTCAGACTATACACGGAGACCTACATACAGATACACACACAAGTACGTCAGACTATACACGGAGACCTACATACAGATACACACAAGTACGTCAGACTATACACGGAGACCTACATACAGATACACACACAAGTACGTCAGACTATACACGGAGACCTACATACAGATACACACACAAGTACGTCAGACTATACACGGAGACCTACATACAGATACACACACAAGTACGTCAGACTATACACGGAGACCTACATACAGATACACACACAAGTACGTCAGACTATACACGGAGACCTACATACAGATACACACACAAGTACGTCAGACTATACACGGAGACCTACATACAGATACACACACAAGTACGTCAGACTATACACGGAGACCTACATACAGATACACACACAAGTACGTCAGACTATACACGGAGACCTACATACAGATACACACACAAGTACGTCAGACTATACACGGAGACCTACATACAGATACACACACAAGTACGTCAGACTATACACGGAGACCTACATACAGATACACACACAAGTACGTCAGACTATACACGGAGACCTACATACAGATACACACACAAGTACGTCAGACTATACACGGAGACCAGAACACAAGTACGTCAGACTATACACGGAGACCTACATACAGATACACACACAAGTACGTCAGACTATACACGGAGACCTACATACAGATACACACACAAGTACGTCAGACTATACACGGAGACCTACATACAGATACACACACAAGTACGTCAGACTATACACGGAGACCTACATACAGATACACACACAAGTACGTCAGACTATACACGGAGACCTACATACAGATACACACACAAGTACGTCAGACTATACACGGACCTACATACAGATACACACACAAGTACGTCAGATACACGGAGACCTACATACAGATACACACACAAGTACGTCAGACTATACACGGAGACCTACATACAGATACACACACAAGTACGTCAGACTATACACGGAGACCTACATACAGATACACACACAAGTACGTCAGACTATACACGGAGACCTACATACAGATACACACACAAGTACGTCAGACTATACACGGAGACCTACATACAGATACACACACAAGTACGTCAGACTATACACGGAGACCTACATACAGATACACACACAAGTACGTCAGACTATACACGGAGACCTACATACAGATACACACACAAGTACGTCAGACTATACACGGAGACCTACATACAGATACACACACAAGTACGTCAGACTATACACGGAGACCTACATACAGATACACACACAAGTACGTCAGACTATACACGGAGACCTACATACAGATACACACACAAGTACGTCAGACTATACACGGAGACCTACATACAGATACACACACAAGTACGTCAGACTATACACGGAGACCTACATACAGATACACACACAAGTACGTCAGACTATACACGGAGACCTACATACAGATACACACACAAGTACGTCAGACTATACACGGAGACCTACATACAGATACACACACAAGTACGTCAGACTATACACGGAGACCTACATACAGATACACACACAAGTACGTCAGACTATACACGGAGACCTACATACAGATACACACACAAGTACGTCAGACTATACACGGAGACCTACATACAGATACACACACAAGTACGTCAGACTATACACGGAGACCTACATACAGATACACACACAAGTACGTCAGACTATACACGGAGACCTACATACAGATACACACACAAGTACGTCAGACTATACACGGAGACCTACATACAGATACACACACAAGTACGTCAGACTATACACGGAGACCTACATACAGATACACACAAGTACGTCAGACTATACACGGAGACCTACATACAGATACACACACAAGTACGTCAGACTATACACGGAGACCTACATACAGATACACACACAAGTACGTCAGACTATACACGGAGACCTACATACAGATACACACACAAGTACGTCAGACTATACACGGAGACCTACATACAGATACACACACAAGTACGTCAGACTATACACGGAGACCTACATACAGATACACACACAAGTACGTCAGACTATACACGGAGACCTACATACAGATACACACACAAGTACGTCAGACTATACACGGAGACCTACATACAGATACACACACAAGTACGTCAGACTATACACGGAGACCTACATACAGATACACACACAAGTACGTCAGACTATACACGGAGACCTACATACAGATACACACACAAGTACGTCAGACTATACACGGAGACCTACATACAGATACACACACAAGTACGTCAGACTATACACGGAGACCTACATACAGATACACACACAAGTACGTCAGACTATACACGGAGACCTACATACAGATACACACACAAGTACGTCAGACTATACACGGAGACCTACATACAGATACACACACAAGTACGTCAGACTATACACGGAGACCTACATACAGATACACACACAAGTACGTCAGACTATACACGGAGACCTACATACAGATACACACACAAGT
Organism: Bulinus truncatus; assembly: GCA_021962125.1. NCBI lineage: Eukaryota > Metazoa > Mollusca > Gastropoda > Planorbidae > Bulinus > Bulinus truncatus. The sequence continues at coordinate 3,624,607 of JAGDYQ010000014.1, forward strand.
ACGTCAGACTATACACGGAGACCTACATACAGATACACACACAAGTACGTCAGACTATACACGGAGACCTACATACAGATACACACACAAGTACGTCAGACTATACACGGAGACCTACATACAGATACACACACAAGTACGTCAGACTATACACGGAGACCTACATACAGATACACACACAAGTACGTCAGACTATACACGGAGACCTACATACAGATACACACACAAGTACGTCAGACTATACACGGAGACCTACATACAGATACACACACAAGTACGTCAGACTATACACGGAGACCTACATACAGATACACACACAAGTACGTCAGACTATACACGGAGACCTACATACAGATACACACACAAGTACGTCAGACTATACACGGAGACCTACATACAGATACACACACAAGTACGTCAGACTATACACGGAGACCTACATACAGATACACACAAGTACGTCAGACTATACACGGAGACCTACATACAGATACACACACAAGTACGTCAGACTATACACGGAGACCTACATACAGATACACACAAGTACGTCAGACTATACACGGAGACCTACATACAGATACACACACAAGTACGTCAGACTATACACGGAGACCTACATACAGATACACACACAAGTACGTCAGACTATACACGGAGACCTACATACAGATACACACACAAGTACGTCAGACTATACACGGAGACCTACATACAGATACACACACAAGTACGTCAGACTATACACGGAGACCTACATACAGATACACACACAAGTACGTCAGACTATACACGGAGACCTACATACAGATACACACACAAGTACGTCAGACTATACACGGAGACCTACATACAGATACACACACAAGTACGTCAGACTATACACGGAGACCTACATACAGATACACACACAAGTACGTCAGACTATACACGGAGACCTACATACAGATACACACACAAGTACGTCAGACTATACACGGAGACCTACATACAGATACACACACAAGTACGTCAGACTATACACGGAGACCTACATACAGATACATACACACAAGTACGTCAGACTATACACGGAGACCTACATACAGATACACACACAAGTACGTCAGACTATACACGGAGACCTACATACAGATACACACACAAGTACGTCAGACTATACACGGAGACCTACATACAGATACACAAGTACGTCAGACTATACACGGAGACCTACATACAGATACACACACAAGTACGTCAGACTATACACGGAGACCTACATACAGATACACACACAAGTACGTCAGACTATACACGGAGACCTACATACAGATACACACACAAGTACGTCAGACTATACACGGAGACCTACATACAGATACACACACAAGTACGTCAGACTATACACGGAGACCTACATACAGATACACACACAAGTACGTCAGACTATACACGGAGACCTACATACAGATACACACACAAGTACGTCAGACTATACACGGAGACCTACATACAGATACACACACAAGTACGTCAGACTATACACGGAGACCTACATACAGATACACACACAAGTACGTCAGACTATACACGGAGACCTACATACAGATACACACACAAGTACGTCAGACTATACACGGAGACCTACATACAGATACACACACAAGTACGTCAGACTATACACGGAGACCTACATACAGATACACACACAAGTACGTCAGACTATACACGGAGACCTACATACAGATACACACACAAGTACGTCAGACTATACACGGAGACCTACATACAGATCCACACAAGTACGTCAGACTATACACGGAGACCTACATACAGATACACACACAAGTACGTCAGACTATACACGGAGACCTACATACAGATACACACACAAGTACGTCAGACTATACACGGAGACCTACATACAGATACACACACAAGTACGTCAGACTATACACGGAGACCTACATACAGATACACACACAAGTACGTCAGACTATACACGGAGACCTACATACAGATACACACACAAGTACGTCAGACTATACACGGAGACCTACATACAGATACACACACAAGTACGTCAGACTATACACGGAGACCTACATACAGATACACACACAAGTACGTCAGACTATACACGGAGACCTACATACAGATACACACACAAGTACGTCAGACTATACACGGAGACCTACATACAGATACACACACAAGTACGTCAGACTATACACGGAGACCTACATACAGATACACACACAAGTACGTCAGACTATACACGGAGACCTACATACAGATACACACACAAGTACGTCAGACTATACACGGAGACCTACATACAGATACACACACAAGTACGTCAGACTATACACGGAGACCTACATACAGATACACACACAAGTACGTCAGACTATACACGGAGACCTACATACAGATACACACACAAGTACGTCAGACTATACACGGAGACCTACATACAGATACACACACAAGTACGTCAGACTATACACGGAGACCTACATACAGATACACACACAAGTACGTCAGACTATACACGGAGACCTACATACAGATAAACACACAAGTACGTCAGACTATACACGGAGACCTACATACAGATACACACACAAGTACGTCAGACTATACACGGAGACCTACATACAGATACACACACAAGTACGTCAGACTATACACGGAGACCTACATACAGATTAGTCACACAAGTACGTCAGACTATACACGGAGACCTACATACAGATACACACACAAGTACGTCAGACTATACACGGAGACCTACATACAGATACACACACAAGTACGTCAGACTATACACGGAGACCTACATACAGATACACACACAAGTACGTCAGACTATACACGGAGACCTACATACAGATACACACAAGTACGTCAGACTATACACGGAGACCTACATACAGATACACACACAAGTACGTCAGACTATACACGGAGACCTACATACAGATACACACACAAGTACGTCAGACTATACACGGAGACCTACATACAGATACACACACAAGTACGTCAGACTATACACGGAGACCTACATACAGATACACACACAAGTACGTCAGACTATACACGGAGACCTACATACAGATACACACACAAGTACGTCAGACTATACACGGAGACCTACATACAGATACACACAAGTACGTCAGACTATACACGGAGACCTACATACAGATACACACACAAGTACGTCAGACTATACACGGAGACCTACATACAGATACACACACAAGTACGTCAGACTATACACGGAGACCTACATACAGATACACACACAAGTACGTCAGACTATACACGGAGACCTACATACAGATACACACACAAGTACGTCAGACTATACACGGAGACCTACATACAGATACACACAAGTACGTCAGACTATACACGGAGACCTACATACAGATACACACACAAGTACGTCAGACTATACACGGAGACCTACATACAGATACACACACAAGTACGTCAGACTATACACGGAGACCTACATACAGATACACACACAAGTACGTCAGACTATACACGGAGACCTACATACAGATACACACACAAGTACGTCAGACTATACACGGAGACCTACATACAGATACACACACAAGTACGTCAGACTATACACGGAGACCTACATACAGATACACACACAAGTACGTCAGACTATACACGGAGACCTACATACAGATACACAAGTACGTCAGACTATACACGGAGACCTACATACAGATACACACACAAGTACGTCAGACTATACACGGAGACCTACATACAGATACACACACAAGTACGTCAGACTATACACGGAGACCTACATACAGATACACACACAAGTACGTCAGACTATACACGGAGACCTACATACAGATACACACACAAGTACGTCAGACTATACACGGAGACCTACATACAGATACACACACAAGTACGTCAGACTATACACGGAGACCTACATACAGATACACACACAAGTACGTCAGACTATACACGGAGACCTACATACAGATACACACACAAGTACGTCAGACTATACACGGAGACCTACATACAGATACACACACAAGTACGTCAGACTATACACGGAGACCTACATACAGATAAACACACAAGTACGTCAGACTATACACGGAGACCTACATACAGATACACACACAAGTACGTCAGACTATACACGGAGACCTACATACAGATACACACACAAGTACGTCAGACTATACACGGAGACCTACATACAGATACACACACAAGTACGTCAGACTATACACGGAGACCTACATACAGATACACACACAAGTACGTCAGACTATACACGGAGACCTACATACAGATACACACACAAGTACGTCAGACTATACACGGAGACCTACATACAGATACACACACAAGTACGTCAGACTATACACGGAGACCTACATACAGATACACACACAAGTACGTCAGACTATACACGGAGACCTACATACAGATACACACACAAGTACGTCAGACTATACACGGAGACCTACATACAGATACACACACAAGTACGTCAGACTATACACGGAGACCTACATACAGATACACACACAAGTACGTCAGACTATACACGGAGACCTACATACAGATACACACACAAGTACGTCAGACTATACACGGAGACCTACATACAGATAAACACACAAGTACGTCAGACTATACACGGAGACCTACATACAGATACACACACAAGTACGTCAGACTATACTGGAGACCTACATACAGATACACACACAAGTACGTCAGACTATACACGGAGACCTACATACAGATACACACACAAGTACGTCAGACTATACACGGAGACCTACATACAGATACACACACAAGTACGTCAGACTATACACGGAGACCTACATACAGATACACACACAAGTACGTCAGACTATACACGGAGACCTACATACAGATACACACACAAGTACGTCAGACTATACACGGAGACCTACATACAGATACACACACAAGTACGTCAGACTATACACGGAGACCTACATACAGATACACACACAAGTACGTCAGACTATACATGGAGACCTACATACAGATACACACACAAGTACGTCAGACTATACACGGAGACCTACATACAGATACACACACAAGTACGTCAGACTATACACGGAGACCTACATACAGATACACACACAAGTACGTCAGACTATACACGGAGACCTACATACAGATACACAAGTACGTCAGACTATACACGGAGACCTACATACAGATACACACACAAGTACGTCAGACTATACACGGAGACCTACATACAGATACACACACAAGTACGTCAGACTATACACGGAGACCTACATACAGATACACAGGTACGTCAGACTATACACGGAGACCTACATACAGATACACACACAAGTACGTCAGACTATACACGGAGACCTACATACAGATACACACACAAGTACGTCAGACTATACACGGAGACCTACATACAGATACACACACAAGTACGTCAGACTATACACGGAGACCTACATACAGATACACACACAAGTACGTCAGACTATACACGGAGACCTACATACAGATACACACACAAGTACGTCAGACTATACACGGAGACCTACATACAGATACACAAGTACGTCAGACTATACACGGAGACCTACATACAGATACACACACAAGTACGTCAGACTATACACGGAGACCTACATACAGATACACAAGTACGTCAGACTATACACGGAGACCTACATACAGATACACACACAAGTACGTCAGACTATACACGGAGACCTACATACAGATACACAAGTACGTCAGACTATACACGGAGACCTACATACAGATACACACACAAGTACGTCAGACTATACACGGAGACCTACATACAGATACACACACAAGTACGTCAGACTATACACGGAGACCTACATACAGATACACACACAAGTACGTCAGACTATACACGGAGACCTACATACAGATACACAAGTACGTCAGACTATACACGGAGACCTACATACAGATACACACACAAGTACGTCAGACTATACACGGAGACCTACATACAGATACACACACAAGTACGTCAGACTATACACGGAGACCTACATACAGAAACACAAGTACGTCAGACTATACACGGAGACCTACATACAGATACACACACAAGTACGTCAGACTATACACGGAGACCTACATACAGATACACACAAGTACGTCAGACTATACACGGAGACCTACATACAGATACACACACAAGTACGTCAGACTATACTTGGAGACCTACATACAGAAACACAAGTACGTCAGACTATACACGGAGACCTACATACAGATACACACACAAGTACGTCAGACTATACACGGAGACCTACATACAGATACACACACAAGTACGTCAGACTATACACGGAGACCTACATACAGATACACACACAAGCACAAAAATATGCTTACTCATCTACATTCAAACGAAATAGAAAGTGACCCCTTTTACATAGAACGGCCAATGACGGCTGATAAAGTGCAGGGTTCTTGCATAAAATGGAACACGTGACCCGCAACGCTGCAGGGGACGGATGGTCGGGCGGTAAAGCGCTCGACTGTCAACATGAAGGTACCTGGTTCGATCTCCGGTGAGGACCATTGAAAATTTTCAGGTCTTGGCTCAAGTTCCCGATATATCTCCCGTGGTGCCCCCATGGCCATTGCACTGTCGGCTATGGTGGGGATGAAAGAAGGGCACCTTGAAAACTGTTCCTTTAGTGATTTATAGTCCCTAAGAGCTTTCATCTCATCCTTACAAGGACGTCACATACACCCTAACACATATGAGCCTAACTGTGAGCAGTGTAGGCTGGTCAGAAAGTGCGTCTCCCCAAGAGGTTTTCTTTAAAAACTTGTAACCATGGTTAGGAAAATGTCTACTTTAAAAAAAAGTAACGGATTAATCCTTAAATCTTATTTAATTACGGAAAAAACAGTTCGTAAAGTGGTGTCCCTAAGCAGACGTCTTGTTACCCTATCCCAATATTTCAATGAGACACTATTTCGCGTTCCCCCCCCCCCCCCAACCAATCAGTGTTTATGCCATGACTAGTAAACTAGTAAACCGGCACACAGTTCGAGTTGAATAAAAATTACATTATAAAAAATATTTTATAAAAAACAACGTTTTTCTTGCGTACTAAAAAGCAGAAAATAATTTCTGAATAAATTGGTAACATGGTAATAGTAATAGACTTTATAAGAGCTTCTGATTTTTGTAAAAGTACTATATCTCTCCAGCAACTCTACGATCTAATCTACCACAAAGTACTATATCTCTCCAGCAGCTCTACGATCTAATCTACCACGAAGTACTTTATCTCTTCAGCAACAAACGATCATCCACCTTCCATGTTAGCCAACATAGTCCACTCTGTGTCATCTGATCACATCAACCAATCACTTTATCTCTCTCCTTTTGACCTTTCACTCACTCATTCTCCACGACCACACTCACCACGATCACACTCACCGCGATCACACTCATCGCGATCACACTCACCGCGATCACACTCACCGCGATCACACTCATCGCGATCACACTCACCGCGATCACACTCACCGCGATCACACTCACCACGATCAACTCACCACGATCACACTCATCACGTGAAAAGTTCAACAAATACAAAACACATCTATGACAATATTTCTGAAAGCCATGGTCATATATCTTTTTCAATTCTGGAACTTTCTAAATTCAAAATTTTAACTGCTACATTCATGTGTATCTTTCATTAGTCTGTTTAAATGTCTGCCATTATGTCTGCCACTATGTCTGCCACTATGTCTGTCTTATGTCGGATAACTGACATTAATATGGCAGAAATTACTTACATAATTGTTGCCCCTTGGTTTTGTTTCTTTCTTTTCTTACATTTTGTTTTCTTTTTGCTGGTGGAAGAAATAAAACAGCTCAACGTATTGCATAAAAGACTTTTGATTCTCAATCATAACACATTATTGATGTCTATGTCTCTATTACATAATGATTATCGAACTAGCATTTCGAAACCTTAATAAACATTTAATACAAAAATTAATAATATACATATGCAGACAATATAATTCATTTCATTTAGTGGTGTTTTCGTAATTTGCTGGACAAGTTCATTCTTTAGAATGTTACTGGGAATATATGAATAGGTTACATGTTGTTGTCCACTATAAAACGTTATTCCTTTCAATGTCTGTGATTTGTGACATTTATTCGAATTCACACCTCTTCCCCAATCTCCCTTCACATTATCGAAGATTTCATGTCTTCTTTCTTTCTTTAGTGTCTGTTTCTAGTACTTGACAGTTGCAATTTAGAACAATGAGTAAATTAACGTATCACGCTCCTTGCGAGAATAGCCATGCAACTATAAATGCGTGTATTTAATGTCAAATGTCAATAGCTTGCATTCACTAGGATCTTTTCTTATGACTAGTCTAACTAAAAGACCGCTTAGGGCAAACACTGCAAAAGGAGGGGCCCTTCTAGTACTAGTTAATTTAAGATCAGAGCCTCAACAGTTACTTTAACCAGCTCACCTAATGTCCCGGATGTCATCTGCCTACAGCTCACCTAATGTCCCGGATGTCATCTTCCTACAGCTCACCTAATGTCCCGGATGTCATCTGTCTACAGCTCACCTAATGTCCCGGATGTTATCTGCCTACAGCTCACCTAATGCCCCGGATTTTATCTGCCTACAGCTCACCTAATGTCCCGGATGTTATCTGCCTACAGCTCACCTAATGTCCCGGATGTCATCTGCCTACAGCTCACCTAATGTCCCGGATGTCATCTTCCTACAGCTCACCTAATGTCCCGGATGTCATCTGCCTACAGCTCACCTAATGCCCCGGATTTTATCTGCCTACAGCTCACCTAATGTCCCGGATGTTATCTGCCTACAGCTCACCTAATGTCCCGGAAGCTCTCTGCCTACAGCTCACCTAATGTCCCGGAAGCTCTCTGCCTACAGCTCACCTAATGTCCCATGACCATTGCATTATCGACTATGGTGGGGATGAAAGAAGGGCACCATAAAAACCGTCCCATTAGTGAAGTGCACCTCAAGCACACACTTATTGTAGCTACTAAATGTAACGACTAATTGTAGTCAGAGCCGTATTTACAATTTTAGGGGCTCTAGGACAATAAAAAATTGAGGCCCCATTTTGAAAAATTAAAAAATATTGCCAAGTGTTTTTTTCTAATTTTTGTATACTAAAGGGGCCCCTAGGCCACGGCCTAATTAGCCTGTATGTAAATGCAGCCCTGGTTGTAGTGACTGAATATACTAACAATATGCACTAGTTATATGTACTTTTACAGACATTCAGCTTAGGGAGCGACCGATGTGCCTTTTTACCGATAGTCCGATACCAATATTTTTCCCCAGCATTTTTGCCAATACCGATGCCGATATTTTACTATTAATGAAACGGTGTCTTTCAGATGAAGAAGATTAGAAGAACAAAAGATTTGAAAAGACAGACCGCAAGACCGAAGTCAGAAACTCAAACCATCCCTGCATAATCTCAGAAATCTGCATGTTTATTGTTTAAAATTAAACTTATAACAAACAATTTGTTGTTTTTACTTTTTACTTGTACACAGACAGAAAAGTAAGATAAAGTTGTAAATAATTAATGTCAAACTAAAAAAGTAAAAATGTATTAATTGTTAATTGTAACTTCACTAACTTGTGAAGTTGTGATGAAATTAAAATAATTTTCTTCTTTAATCTTTGTAATTTTTACTGAATTTACTTGTAGCAGATTTTTTAAAAATTTAGAAAAATTAAAAACACTTAATTATATCAGTAAATCACTTCACTCAGGTGAACAGTTAACTGGAAGTCTGTAAGTAAACTTTAACTTTGTAAGCCAAAACCAGTTTAGAGTTACTAGATTTGTGAAAAAAAATGTATCGGCAGCCAAAAAACGGCCGGTCCGATAGTTAACCAATAGTGCCAATATCGGTCCGTTACCGACACCGATCCGATTATCGGTCGCTCCCTACAAAAAAACGGCCGATCCGATAGTTAATCGATAGTGCCAAGATCGGTCCGATACCGATACCTATCCGATTATCGGTCGCTCCCCAATTCAGCTCTGTGTTAATTAGTTCTATGGTATAGAAAATTGAACCATCAAATCCAGTTTTAGTGGGAGAGCATCAATGACCATATTTTCCGATTTTGTTATTTTAAAGAAAGCGATCATTTATTTTGATGAGATATATCTATAAACATATAGAGGGGCTTCATTTAATGCTAAATGAGAAGACTAAATACGTAAAAGAAACAATTACCAGTGACATTTCTGTGTGCTTGTGTTGTCAGTGGGCGTGGTTTCACCTGTCAGACTGCTAGATGAATTTCGATTCTGTTCCAGGTCATCGTCCACTTGTAAGCCATTTGGGTGAATTTCGACTTTTGTTTTTTCTTCTCCCTCGACCCATCTTGGACGTGATCTTCTTGGAAATGTTTTGGCTGAAACTGCAAATTTTACACCAACTAGACAATATTTTCCATTACTCAAAAATATTTTGTTCTAAAATAATATACATTTGACTTCAGATTTACCGCCCAAGTGGGACAGAGGGATTGTCTAACTAGCGAAACAAACAACATAAGGCTTTATAATGTCTCCAATTATTTCATTCATCTAGGCGGAAATATTTTGTGTGCTAAAATTCTTATAATCACAAGTAAATTTCCATGTTATCAAAAATATTGCTTGGAATGAGCATGTAGCTCGACCCTTTCGGATTTCAATGAAACTCTCACAGAATGATTTTTAGCCAATTAAATGAGGAATTCTGAAGTTAAAGATGGATTTGATAATTTTTGTAAAAGTTAGGGCCGAATGACGAACAGTACCCTAAATTTGAAAATCGAGTTTTTATCAAATCGAGTGTTTGTTTTAAGGCATTTTCTCAAAAACAAAAAGAACCATGGTAATGATTTTCTCAGTATTTACTATGGATGTATGTGTGAATAAATTAATATAAAATGTATATAATTTTGGCTTTTAAATTATTTTTTGATGTGCTCAGTTGAAATATATTTTCTTTGTGAAATCGACCACTTTCAAACCTCGATAACTTTCTAATCAACAAATATTAAGCAAATAAATTTTATACATAATTTGATAATGATGTTTTGAATGTTAGGAAAATTTGGACATATTTGGATTAAGGATTATTATATTATCAAATCTATTTTTAACTTCAGATTTCCTCATCTAATAGGCTAATAATCATTCTGTGAAAGTTTCATTGAAATCCGAAATGGTCGAGCAACAAATGTTTAAAATCTGAACCAATTTCATTTAATCTGACCCTTGAGGGAGCATCATGGAAAATGTAATAAAGTTAATTGGTTGTTTAGTTGCCATGACAACCTGCGCGATAGTGGGGGAAAAAAAGGTCAGCCGCAATCAATTAGTATTTGTTAATGAAGCAAGTGGACAGTACTCTTAGAATTAGAACTTGGTAATTACAACTGTATACTATTTTACGCAACATTATTATGTAGATTTTATAACTCTTACACCAAGTGTATCCACTGATTACATTGTGTATCAACTGATTACATTGGTACTTTCGTTTAGTTTAAATGTTAAACTGATTGGTTGTAAATATCTAACTCATTGGCCTAAAAAATGCATTTTCATAAAGTAGGGTAAACTTTACAGAAAGCATGTAAATCTAGACCTAATCAAGAAAATCAGAAATAACATCTGCATCAGATTTTTGTTTCTTTCTGATGACGTGGATTGCGATATTATAGGATCACGGGCGGTACTTCTGATTTTTTATTTCTTGCTAATACACGAGGCATTTCAGAATATGACATTAAAAACAAAATCTACTCTACCTTGGTCTGGATGAACGTTAGCACTACTTCGCTGTTTCTTAGTTCGTTGTTTATCTGTGTTGTTGTTTTCCACGGGGGACAAATCCGTAACTGAGAACCGTGAATTTGTTCTGCCTGAATTGATGACATCATCTTTGGCGCATTGCCCATGGACGTCACGGGCAACTAATGACGTCAGAGTGGAATCGTCATTAGAGCTGGTGGTTGCGTTCACGGCATCGATGCCAGTAGACGTGACAAAGATGTCAGGAGACGTGACAAAGATGTCAGGGGACGTGACACACGAGTCGTCTTGTGAGTCGTCTGTGCACGAACACGAGTTGCACAAGTGGCTGATACCTGAGTCGGTGTCTAGTGAAGATCTGGATCCCGCCATGCAGTTGATGCTATCGGGGCTGCAACATTCACCTGGGGAGGGCGTGGCCTCAATGAATTTGACAGAAGCGTTGTCCTCACTGTCATGTTCGAATCCATACTTGTCACCATGGTCACAAACCGATATAGTTGACGGGCGGCTTTTGTTATTGACTGGTTTCACTGTAATGTCAACAGTGTCAGTCTCTTCTTTGAGCCCTGGGTCATTATTGCCACACACTGTCAGGGTGGGGGAATTGACGTTGCCACATACTGCACTGTTCGCGTGGTCAACTTTGTGACTTATCGCCAGGGTAGATGGATTACTATTATCACATTCTGCTTGGGTAGAAATGTCACTATTATCACATACTGCTTTGGTAGAGATGCCACTATTATCACATTTTGTCTGGGTAGAGATGCCACTATTGTCACTTACTGTCTGGGTAGAGATGCCACTATTGTCACATACTGTCTGGGTAGAGATGCCACTATTGTCACACACTGCCTGGGTACAGATGCCACTATTGTCACACACTGTCTGGGTAGAGTTGCCACTATTATCACACACTGTCTGGGTAGAGATTCCACTATTGTCACACACTGCCTGGACACATGTTGCTAGGGTATTGAGGTCTAAGCCTCTTCCGTCCTTGACATTTCCGAGTGCAATGGTTACTTTTAAAGTGTCACCAGTTTCTTTAAAAATGACGTCATGATCCTGTGAAGGAGGGTGAGTAGTGTCTCTCTCACCATCAACCACAATGTCCCTCAAAGCATGGCTGCCATTGTCCATAGTATCACAGACACCATCCTCGGAATTTGCAGGCTCTTGATTTGTATTGGTATCTCCCAGTCCTTGTAAGTAATCCACAATATGGTTATGTTCCTTTTCAGCTGCGTACATTACCGCCGTCTTACTAAATGCGTCTGACGCACTTAAATAGGCGCCTCTTAACACCAAGGCCTTCACTATCTCCACACGTCCTAGCTGACAGGCTATCATCAACGCACTCTGTTTCTTTATGTTCAGGCAGTTAACATCAGCACCAAACCTAAGCAAAGTTTGTATCATTTCGATGGATTTCTTTCTGACGGCCAGCACGAGTGGACTATCCCCTGAGCTAGCCTCGCATATATTAGGATCTGCGCCACTATTCAACAAGGCCTGAGCACTCTCCCTTCGGTCGGAACTCACAGCCTCTACCAGGGCAGTTTTCCCGGAAGGGCTTCTCAAATTGATGTCTTCTGCGTTTATAATACATTGTAGAATGTCTATGTTGGCGATCCCTGCTGCTTCAACTAACGCCGCGGTTATCGTCCCGTATGCCTTAGAGTTTAGGACTTTTTGAACACCCTTCAGGTCACGACGTCTGACAGCCCTTAGCAACGGTTCGTCGTCAATGTCAACTGAACTGGATCTGTTACAACAAAGGTTTCCCATTCTTCAAGGCTCATTAATTAAATGGTAGTATCACCTGTGTGAATGTACCTGTACATGAATCTTGTCGTAGACCCAACTGTTGATGTCTGTCAAGTCTCATCATTCTCAGTGTGAAACGGAACGGACCACATTAACGGCATTCTTGATACTTCCTGAACTCTAGTAACTTAAAGAAAGTTCTTTAATTAAGAGCATCAGATAGCTGTATGCAAGCCATTTGTTGAATAATATACCAGGGATATTAATTATAATTTTTACATTTCAACTTTGTCTGAAATTTATGGAAAAAAATACTTAGATAAGAATCCATATTTCATAAAGAATAGAAAAATAGAAAAAAAACAACAAATTTTATGAGAAAGGTGTGATAAAGAAAATGAATATCGACTTATCGTTTGTAAGACTGTTTACTAATCAAATTCTGTCTAGGTCTGTGTCTGTCTACTACTTATATGATAAATCTTCCCTCCATCCCCATAACTAATATAGTTGTCCAAAATAAACTAGCCGACATATCAGTTATCTTAGAAGCGGCCCGAATGCATGTTTATGTTGCAATCCAATGTCGATGTTTTTGTTCTTTGTTTAGAGTTTTCGCTATATTTTTGAATTTTTATTCCGACGAATTGATTTGAATCTAGAAATATTAAATCGGTTTTATAGCTACAGATAATTATTTGTAATTACTAGCCATTAATTGTTAACATCCCTATTCGAAACTGTTTTTTCTGCTCAAACGGAAGAGGCTTTTGTTTACAATTTACATTTTGAAAGGTTTTGTAAAAATGATTATTTAAAAGCGAATAGACGTTGATTCAACCATGAGTGCTGCCAAAAAAATTAAGATTGAGAACGAATGTCGTGTTTTTAATGAGGAATGGACTGCTAAATACTGATTCTGGTACTGAGATGGGAGTAGAGCTGTCTACTCGCTGTGCCATGAGTGTGTAAACGTCTTTAAGGAATATAAATTTAAAAGACACCACCAAACAAAACATTTGGATTTCGGGCAGAGAGAAAAAGGAAATGCCAGGAGTCGATTAATAATACAAAGAAGCAGCAAACTGTTTTCACCAAACAGTCTGTAACACAAGACGTTGTAACCGAAGCCAGCTTGGTACTGTCCCATAATATTGTAAAACGGAACAAGCCTTTTTCTGACGGCGAGTTCTTCAGGGAATGCTTGTCAGATGCAGCAAGCACTATATGCTCAAAACAGAAAACAAAATTTGACAGCATTTCTTTATCACGGAGAGCTATAATCAGGCGTGTTGAAAAGATAAGTGACAATTTGATTCACCAACTTCGAGATGCAAGCAAAGACTTTTTGGTACTTTCTTGCATTGGACGAAAGTACCGATGTTAAGGACACAACACAATTGTTGGTATTTATACGAGGAATACCGAAGAATTACTTAGTGTTGAGCCACTGCAAGACACAACCACAGGCCAGGATTTATTCAGTGCTGTTGAGACCTGTGTTGATAGAACTGGGTTAGTGTGGAACTATGTATGTCTGGTGAAGTTGATGAATAATAAAATTAAAGAAGAATATCCTAATTGTACACTTTTACCTCTCCCCTATGTCATTCATCAGGAAAGTCTGTAAATCTGCGTTGAATATTAAGTATGTTATTGACCCAGTTGTAAGTGTAATAAAACTCATCAGAGCAAGGGGGCTTAATCACAGGCAGTTCCAGGCACTGCTTAAAGGTTTGGAAACTGAACATTCTGATATTATCTACCACAGCAGTGTCCGCTGGCTGAGTCTGGGTAAGATATTAAGGCGAGTGTGGAATATCTAGGAAGAAATAGTTAAGTTCCTGGAGATGATGGGTTTTTATGGGTTTTGTTTGTGACTTTGTTAATAATATTGTTAATGAAGAGTGTTTGCCATTGACATTATAGAAAAAGTTGAATGAACTGATTGTCAAACTCCAGGTCAATAGCTTGTTTGCACATGAAATGTATTTTCATATTAAATCATTTCAGGCAAAACTCTCCCTGTTCTCCAGGCAAGCAAGTGAAAACAGGTTTTTGCTGAAACAAAAAACATTTTCTGATTAAACTAGTGGAAAAGACTGCTGAAGCTGGCTGAACGAAATCCGACAGAAGGGATAACAAAGAAATACATGTAATGCAATAGAAAAGAACATGTGGCCTTTATTGCCATGAACAGAATACGATATGAACAGAAATAACACAGAAATGTATGAAATACAACGCATACACCGCACGATATGAAAACTACCTGAGGTAGATACACGGGTTAGACGATTAAGGATGGCTGACAAGTACAAGGCTCAGTTGGATGCCTTGGTTGTGGAATTTGAAAGGATGTTCCAAGACTTCAAGAACCTTGAATTAATCTTCAATATCCTTAGTTCGCCATTTGATGCAGAAGCTGATTCAGCGGCATAGGATAAACGGTTTGATCTGCTTGACCTACAGAGCAAATTATGACCTGAATGAGAAGTTCAAGTCAGTTCTTCTTTTGGAGTCTTATGGATGTTTGCCAGCAGCTGCATTT
Organism: Bulinus truncatus; assembly: GCA_021962125.1. Lineage (NCBI taxonomy): Eukaryota > Metazoa > Mollusca > Gastropoda > Planorbidae > Bulinus > Bulinus truncatus. The sequence goes on from JAGDYQ010000014.1 coordinate 3,640,853, forward strand.
CTACACCTATAAAACTTCTCTGCCAGCGTGTGTCACTATTTGGGTTCATATACATTTGTGAGCAAGCATTTTCATTGTATTGAAATAAACAAATCAAAGAACAGCGCAATGCTGACTGACTGCAGTTTAAATTCAGTCATGCGAATTACAACCAGTAAACTATTAAATTACGTCCCACTAAATCAGACCGTGAAAACAAACGAATATTTACAAATGGGTGCCAGAAAAAAAAATTAATACGTAAATTGATTTTTAGCCAGGGCTCTGGCTTAAGAAAAGAAATAATATTTTTGTTCTGGTCTTTTTTAATTCTAACATCAAATGGCACAATGCTTAGAATGACAACTAAGAACATTTGATATACTGGTATATTTAAATACCAACAAATAAATAGTAGGTATCCAGGAACTTAATTGATTGACCTAGATACTGTTCTCATCTGGAAAATACTGTAGTTCCCTTCATTCCAGAGATGAACAACAGCAAATAATTATTTTTCAAATACGTGATTATGTTTCAATGATTGTTATTTTTATAATTTAATTTATTAGATGTCTTAATTAATGAGAATAAAATGCCACTTACCTAATTGTATTCCAAAGTGACTTAAATTACGAATCTAAAGCCACCGTTGTAAACAGAATAGGTCACGTGATAAAACCACACTTCAGTACTAGTTCTTTAATCATCGGTTAAAGTTACTATCACTAAAATGGTTTAGTATTGTGGTCTATCTTAGAGAAATGTCAACAGTAATATCTTACAGTCAAATGCTATGATGTCATCAAAACATGTCAGACTTCCTGTTGTAAAGAGTGTTTTTTCTCTCCAGGTAGTGAACTATCACCACCATATTTTTTACACAGTTTTTAACTACAATTCATCAGATCAATTAGAAACAACAGTTAGGTACGAAATTCGTTGCCGAAACAATTTACCAGAAATTTTTGGCTGTAAAAAATGATTAGTCTAATGCGGATATTTTTACAAAATCTAAAAATAGATTTCTAAAATTCCCACCCAGGGTATTCCCCGATACTAGGGTACAGTTAGAATTTTAGAATACGGTCAATGGTATAACTAGAGCGTGCGTTGGACCTAACTGATGTATGTGATGGGGGGAGGTGGGTGGGGGGGGGGGATGGGGAGAGAAGTATGGGACACAGGACAAAAGCGCGGAAGGGGAGAAGGTATTAGACATGATTTGAATAACTTCCTTTACAGCATTGTGTTACTAGCATTACATACTTATCCAATAACTGTAAACATTGTGTTACTAGCATTACATACTTATCCAATAACTGTAAACATTGTGTTACTAGCATTACATACTTAT
>JAGDYQ010000014.1:3642688-3666298 GCA_021962125.1 Bulinus truncatus
GCCACTATTGTCACTTACTGTCTGGGTAGAGATGCCACTATTGTCACACACTGTCTGGGTAGAGATGCCACTATTGTCACACACTGCCTGGGTAGAGATGCCACTATTGTCACACACTGTCTGGGTAGAGATGCCACTATTGTCACACACTGCCTGGGTAGAGATTCCACTACATGTCACACACTGCCATGGACACATGTTGCTAGGGTATTGAGGTCTAAGCCTCTTTCCGTCCTCGACATTTCCGAGTGCAATGTTTACTTTTAAAATGTCACCAGTTTCTTTGGGTAAATGACGTCATGATCCTGTGAAGGAGAGTGAGTAGTGTCTTTCTCACCATCTACCACGATGTCCCTCAAAGCATGGCTGCCATCGTCCATAGTATCACAGACACCATCCTCGGAATTTGCAGGCTCTTTGATTTGTACTGGTATCTCCCACTCCAGACCTCGTTAAAAGTCTTTGTAAGTAATCCACAATATGGTTATTTTTCCTTTTCAGCTGCAGTACATTACCGCCGTCTTACTAAATGCGTCTGACGCACTTAAATGGGCACCCTTCGACACCAAGACCTTCACTATCTCCACACGTCCTAGCTGACAGGCTATCATCAACGCACTCTGTTTCTTTATGTTCAGGCAGTTAACATCAGCACCAAACCTAAGTAAAATGTTTGTATCATTTCGATGGATTTCCTTTCTGACGGCCAGCATGAGTGGACTATCCCCTGAGCTAGCCTCGCATATATTAGGATCTGCGCCACTCATTCAACAAGGCCTGAGCACTGTCCCTTCGGTCGGAACTCACAGCCTCTACCAGGGCAGTTTTCCCGGAAGGGCTTCTCAAATTGATGTCTTCTTGCGTTTATAATACATTGTAGGATGTCTCTGTTTGCGATCCCTGCTGCTTCAACTAACGCCGCGGTTATCGTCCCGTAGGCCTTAGAGTTTAGGACTTTTCGAACACCCTTCAGGTCACGACGTCTGACAGCTCCTTAGCAACGGTTCGTCGTCAATGTCAACTGAACTGGATCTCTTACAACAAAGGTTTCCCATTCTTCAAGGCTGATTGATTAAATGGTAGTATCACCTGTGTGAATGTATCTGTGCATGAATATTGTCATAGACCCAAATGTTGATATCGGTCAAGTCTCATCATTCTCAGTGTGAAACTGGAACTGACCACATTTTGGGCATTCTTGATACTTCCTGAACTCTAGTAACTTAAAGAAAGTTCTTTAATTAAGGGCATCAGATAGCTGTATGCAAGCCATTTGTTGAATAATATACCAGGGATATTAATTATAATTCTTACATTTCAACTTTTTCTGAAATTTATGGAAAAAAAAATTCTTAGATAAGAATCCATATTTCATAAAGAATAGAAAAATAGAAAAAAACAACAACATATTTTATGAGAAAGGTGTGATAAAGAAAATGAATATCGACTTTTCGTTTGTAAGACTGTTTACTAATCAAATTCTGTCTAGGTCTGTGTCTGTCTACTACATATATGATAAATCTTCCTCTCCATCCCCATAACTAATATAGTTGTCCAAAATAAACTAACCGACATATCACTCATCTTTGAAGCGTGAATGTTGTGGGTCATAACTCTTTGATAAAATATATATTGATGTTTTAATGCTATATACAAAGCACATGCGGCCCACCAGCGCAGCCCGAATGCATGTTTATGTTGCAATCCAATGTCGATGTTTTTGTTCTTTGTTTAGAGTTTTCGCTATATTTTTGAATTTTTATTCCGACTAATTGATTTGAACGTAGAAATATTAAATCGGTTTTATAGCTACAGATAATTATTTGTAATTACTAGCCATTAATTGTTAACATCCCTCATTCGAAACTGTTTTTTCTGCTCAAACGGAAGAGGCTTTTGTTTACAATTTAGATTTTGAAAGGTTTTGTAAAAACTGATTATTTAAAAGCGAATAGACGTTGATTTAACTATGAGTGCTGCCAAAAAAATTAAGATTGAGAACGAATGTCGTGTTTTTAATGAGGAATGGACTGCTAAATACTGATTCTGGTACGGAGATGGGAGTAGAGCTGTCTCACTCGCTGTGCCATGAGTGTGTAAACGTCTATAAGGAATATAACTTTAAAAGACACCACCAAACAAAACATTTGGATTTCGGGCAGAGAGAAAAAGTAAATGCCAGGAGTCGGTTAATAATACAAAGAAGCAAACTGTTTTCATCAAACAGTCTGTAACACATGACATTGCAACCGAGGCCAGCTTGGTACTGTCCCATAATATTGTAAAACGGAACAAGCCTTTTTCTGAAGGCGAGTTCTTCAGGGAATGCTTGTCAGATGCAGCAAGCACTATATGTTCAAAACAGAAAACAAAAATTTGACAGCATTTCTTTATCACAGAGAGTTATAATCAGGCGTGTTGAAAAGATAAGTGACAATTTGATTCACTCAACTTCGAGATGCAAGTTAAAGTCTTTTTGGTACTTTCTTGCATTGGACGAAAGTACCGATGTAAAGGACACATCACAATTGTTGGTATTTATACGAGTAATACCGAAGAATTACTTAGTGTTGACCCACTCAAAGACACAACCACAGGCCAGGATTTATTCAGTGCTGTTGAGACCTGTGTTGAAAGAGCTGGGTTGGTGTGGAACTACGTAAGTCTGGTGAAGTTGATGAATAATAAAATTAAAGAAGAATATCCTGATTGTACACTTTTACCTCTCCCCTATGTCATTCATCAGGAAAGTCTGTAAATCTGCGTTGAATATTAAGTATGTTATTGACCCAGTTGTAAGTGTAATAAAAACTCATCAGAGCAAGGGCGCTTAATCACAGGCAGTTCCAGAACATTGCTTAAAGGTTTGGGAAACTGAACATTCTGATATTATCTACCACAGCAGTGTCCGCTGGCTGAGTCTGGGTAAGATATTGAGGCGAGTGTGGAATATCTAGGAAGAAATAGTTAAGTTCCTGGAGATGATGGGTTTTTATGGGTTTTGTTTGTGACTTTGTTAATAATATTGTTAATGAAGAGTGGAAGTAAGAGTTTGCTATTGACATTATAGAACAGTTGAATCAACTGAATGTCAAACTTCAGGGCAATAGCTTGTTTGCACATGAAATGTATGTGCATGTTAAATCATTTCAGGCAAAACTCTCCCTGTTCTCCAGGGAAGCAGGTGAAACCAGGTTTTGCTGAAACAAAAAACCTTTTCTGATTAAACTAGTGGAAAAGACTGCTCGAAGCTGACTGAACGAAATCCGACAGAAGGGATAACAAAGAAATACATGTACTGCAATAGAAAAGAACATGTGGCCTTTATTGCCATGAACAGAATACGATATGAACAGAAATAACACAGAAATGTATGAAATACAACACTTACACCGCACGATATGAAAACTACCTGAGGTAGATACACGTAAGTTAGACGATTAAGGATGGCTGACAAGTACAAGGCTCAGGTGGATGCCTTGGTTGTGGAATTTGAAAGGATGTTCCAAGACTTCAAGAACCTTGGGATTAATCTTCAATATCCTTAGTTCGCCATTTAATGCAGAAGCTGATTCAGCAGCATAGGATAAACGGTTTAAGCTGCTTGACCTACAGAGCAAATTATGACCTGAAGGAGAAGTTCAAGTCAGTTCTTTCTTCTTGGAGTTTTATGGATGTTTGCCAGCAGCTGCATTTCTTGTCACGTATAAAAACTTCTCTGCCAGCGTGTGTCACTTTTTGGGTTCATATACATTTGTGAGCAAGCATTTTCATTGTATTGAAATAAACAAATCAAAGAACAGCGCGATGTTGACTGACTGCAGTTTAAATCCAGTCATGCGAATTACAACTCAGTAAACTCTTAAATTACGTCCCACTAATTCAGACCGTGAAAACAAACGAATATTTACAAATGGTGCCTAGAAAAAATTAAATTAATACGTAAATTGATTTTTAGCCAGGGCTCTGGCTTAAGAAAAGAAATAATATTTTTGCTCTGGTCTTTTTTAATTCTAACATCCAATGGCACGATGCTTAGAATGACAACTAAGAACATTTGATATACTAGTATATTTAAATACCAACAAATATATAGTAGGTATCCAGGAACTTAATTGATTGACCTAGATACTGTTCTCATCTGGAAAATACTGTAGGGTTCCCTTCATTCCAGAGATGAACAACAGCAAATAATTATTTTTCAAATGTTTACCTGATTATGTTTCAATGATTGTCATTTTTATAATTTAATTTATTAGATGTCTTAATTAATGAGAATAAAATGCCACTTACCTAATTGTATTCCAAAGTGACTTAAATTACGAATCTAAAGCCACCGTTGTAAACAGAATAGGTCACGTGATAAAACCACACTTCAGTACTAGTTCTTTAATCATCGGTTAGAGTTACTATCACTAAAATGGTTTAGTATTGTGGTCTATCTTAGAGAAATGTCAACAGTAATATCTTACAGTCAAATGCTATGATGTCATCAAAACATGTCAGACTTCCTGTTGTAAAGAGTGTTTTTTCTCTCCAGGTAGTGAACTATCACCACCATATTTTTTACACAGTTTTTAACTACAATTCATCAGATCAATTAGAAACAACAGTTAGGTACGAAATTCGTTGCCGAAACAATTTACCAGAAATTTTTGGCTGTAAAAAATGATTAGTCTAATGCGGATATTTTTACAAAATCTAAAAATAGATTTCTAAAATTCCCACCCAGGGTATTCCCCGATACTAGGGTACAGTTAGAATTTTAGAATACGGTCAATGGTATAACTAGAGCGTGCGTTGGACCTAACTGATGTATGTGATGGGGGAGGTGGGTGGGGTGGGGGGATGGGGAGAGAAGTATGGGACACAGGACAAAAGCGCGGAAGGGGAGAAGGTATTAGACATGATTTGAATAACTTCCTTTACAGCATTGTGTTACTAGCATTACATACTTATCCAATAACTGTAAACATTGTGTTACTAGCATTACATACTTATCCAATAACTGTAAACATTGTGTTACTAGCATTACATACTTATCCAATAACTGTAAACATTGTGTTACTAGCATTACATACTTATCCAATAACTGTAAACATTGTGTTACTAGCATTACATACTTATCCAATAACTGTAAACATTGTGTTACTAGCATTACATACTTATCCAATAACTGTAAACATTGTGTTACTAGCATTACATACTTATCCAATAACTGTAAACATTGTGTTACTAGCATTACATACTTATCCAATAACTGTAAACATTGTGTTACTAGCATTACATACTTATCCAATAACTGTAAACATTGTGTTACTAGCATTACATACTTATCCAATAACTGTAAACATTGTGTTACTAGCATTACATACTTATCCAATAACTGTAAACATTGTGTTACTAGCATTACATACTTATCCAATAACTGTAAACATTGTGTTACTAGCATTACATACTTATCCAATAACTGTAAACATTGTGTTACTAGCATTACATACTTATCCAATAACTGTAAACATTGTGTTACTAGCATTACATACTTATCCAATAACTGTAAACATTGTGTTACTAGCAGTACATACTTATCCAATAACTGTAAACATTGTGTTACTAGCATTACATACTTATCCAATAACTGTAAACATTGTGTTACTAGCATTACATACTTATCCAATAACTGTAAACATTGTGTTACTAGCATTACATACTTATCCAATAACTGTAAACATTGTGTTACTAGCATTACATACTTATCCAATAACTGTAAACATTGTGTTACTAGCATTACATACTTATCCAATAACTGTAAACATTGTGTTACTAGCATTACATACTTATCCAATAACTGTAAACATTGTGTTACTAGCATTACATACTTATCCAATAACTGTAAACATTGTGTTACTAGCAGTACATACGTATGTGTATATTTTGATCCAATAACTGTAAACAATTTGCCCCATGACATGACATGACATTACAGTATAAGTTATGACACTGAAGACATGGGTGCCCTAAAGAATTATATTAAAATGCCCAAATTTAAGCTAATGATTTTTTTTTTAATGCTCGGTCAACCCTACCTGTAATTATGAGCAACATTTATAGTTTGTTTATTTCTGTGTGTGCGTGTTTGTGTATGTACAATTTTTAAGTTCCAGGAACATTTTCTCCCGTGCTTAATCTAAAACTAAAAACTCTGTGTTAGATCGGTGTGTGTGTGTGTGCGTGCGTTTGTGTGCGTTTGTTTGTGCGTGTGTGTGTTTGTGTGTGAGTGATGTCGCCAGTAAGGATGAGATGAAATCTCTTAGATTCTATAAACCACTAATGGGACGGTTTTCGCAGTGCCCTCCTTTATCCCCGTTATAGCCGTTAGTGCAATGGCGTTGGAGGCACCACGGGAGATGTAGCGGCAACTATAGCCATGACCTGTAATAACCATCGGTCCTCTCTGTAGATCGAACCAGGTACCCTCAGGTGAACAGTTTGATCAGTGGCACTCAACAAGTAAACGAAAAAAGTAACCAAAAGAAAAAATAAATTGTGTGTACATGAAATATAAACAACACAATCTTCAAAAATCTTCTGTATATCATTTCATTTCGAATATTTTAAAGACCCGTGAATAGATTTTGTTTACAAATTATTGTTCTTAAGAAGCATATTGTAAAACTGAGAACATGTAAGTTCAATGTTACAATGAACAATCAAAATTTTCTTTTCGGTCTTTACTTCCAGCTGCGATTACTCTAATTCCAAATATTGTTTGTTTACCTGAGAGAAAGCTCGCCTTACTAGTGGATTTTGGCCAGAGATGCTGAATTATCGGGTACAAGTTTATGAGAAATGAATAAAATCAAGTAGGCTATAGAAATCAATCGATTATTGTTATAGAAGGCTGTACATTTTGAAAGTCACACATTTATTAAATTTGAGCTTCGAACAAAAAACCAAACAAAACTATCTGTTATTTACTATATAAAGTAAACTTTGTTAATTCCACTCAATTATATAACGTTATGAAAAGTTGCATTCGTTTCTCTAGTAAGGTTAATCACACCTGATGACAGGTGCACAAAAATATTCCATTATACCTTCCCGCTAGAGTAAAAAATAAATAAAATAATAATTTAGAATGACGTAATCAACTAAGGGAAATCACTCTATTTATTACCTATGCAAACGATTATCAGACGGATGTCCAGCTTGATGGCCATGTGTTGATCGTTATCGAGTCCAACCAAGATGCAGGTTCCCAGCCAACTTTCAGCATGGCCATTATAATCATTCAACAAATAAATTTAAAGGTATTATTGGCGTACCTTAATATTTAATAACTACAAAAAAATCAGTTTTATCATATTAGTATACATTTAACGTGTTGACTTATTCAGAGAATTTAACATAGGACTGACTCAAAAGATTTACACAATTAAAATAAATAGATAAACATAAAATATACAGTTGCCAACTGAGTTCGATTGAGTGATGTTTGTAATGACATTTTTTTTATAAAGAGAGGTGGCGTAAGAACTAGTGACAAAATGTCACATTTCTCGGATTCGCTTTTTCAGGCAAAATGTATGACCTTAGTGCAGTTAGTGGTACCTAGTAGAAAACTGTTGGTAGGGCTAAGATATATTTTAAATTCAATTTACTATAAAACTACGTGAGTTTTATTTCATGACTAAATACTTTTTTTTTTAAAATAGGCTGACCTTAGGCTGACCTACTTAAGTTTGGTGTATGGCCAGTGGAAGTTTGCTCGACATACTGATATCTTCTGCCAGTGAATGGTGCTTTCTGCCGGTGGATGTTTGGTGCACATCCTGATGACTTCTGCCCAGTGACTGGTGACTTCTGCCAGTGGTTGATGACTTCTGCCCAGCTGATTTTCAATTCTCATCCTTATGAATTTTTTACCAGTGGATAATGGCCAGTTAACATGATGGCTTCTGCCCTAATGAATGTGTGGTAGACATCCTGACGTCACCAGGGATCATTTCAGGTCATGTACTGTTATATTTTATTTGGATTACTGTTAAAAAAATTCAAGTTAATGTCTTTAATGCGAACTACACATTGGTATCCAGTTTTTCTGTAACTTGTTTCCAAATACATCCAGATACATGCAGATAATTTTTTGGGGGGATAGATGGTCGTTAGTTAGAGACCTGATTAGTGCCCAGAACTATTTTCAGGTCCTGTTAAATATTTCCAACCCTAGCTAGCTTGAAATGGGTGACTGACAGTTGGGGAAAGTGTAAAAAAGCTTGGCATTGTACTGGCAACCCAATTAGTTTTATGTCTGGATAAGTTACACAGGAGTTTAACATTTCACCATCCCTGATTAGACTACACAATAGGTCATCACAATGTGGAGTTAAACATTTCACCATCCCTGATTAGACTACACAATAGGTCATCACAATGTGGAGTTAAACATTTCACCATCCCTGATTAGACTTCACAATAGGTCATCACAATGTGGAGTTAAAAATTTCACCATCCCTGATTACACTACACAATAGGTCATTATAATTAACTCGCATAATTAGTCCTCTTTATCAGCTCTTATAATAATTCATCACAATCAGCCCTCACAATTTGCCCTCACAATCAGCCCACAGAATATTTGCCCTCACAATCAGCCCTCACAATCTGTCCTCACAATCAGCCTTCACAATGTGCCCTCACAATTTGCCATAACAATCAGCCCTCACAATCAGCCCTCACAATCAGCCATCACAATTTGCCCTCACAATTTGCCCTCACAATCAGCCCTCACAATTTGCCCTCACAATCAGCCCTCACAATTTGCCCTCACAATTTGCCCTCACAATCAGCCCTCACAATCTGCCCTCACAATCAGCCCTCACAATTTGCCCTCACAATTTGCCATAACAATCAGCCCTCACAATCAGCCCTAACAATCAGCTTGTCCTCACAATTTGCCCTCACAATCAGCCCTCACAATTTGCCCTCACAATTTGCCCTCACAATCAGCCCATAGAATATTTGCCTTCACAATCAGCCCTCAGAATATTTGCCCTCACAATCAGCCCTCACAATCAGCCCTCACAATCAGCCCTCACAATCAGCCCTCACAATCAGCCCTCACTATTTGCCCTCACAATCAGCCCTCAGAATATTTGCCCTCACAATCAGCCCTCACAATCTGCCTTCACAATCAGCCCTCACAATCAGCCCTCAGAATATTTGCCCTCACAATAAGCCCTCAGAATATTTGCCCTCACAATCTGTCCTCACAATTTGCCCTCACAATCAGCCCTCACTATTTGCCCTCACAATCAGCCCTCAGAATATTTGCCCTCACAATCAGCCCTCACAATTTGCCCGCACAATCAGCCCTCAGAATATTTGCCCTCACAATCAGCCCTTACAATCAGCCCTCACAATTTACCCTCACAATTAGCCCTCACAATTTGCCCTCAAAATCAGCCCTCACAATCAGCCATCACAATCAGCCCTCACAATTTGCCATAACAATCAGCCCTCACAATCAGCCCTCACAATCAGCTTGTCCTCACAATTTGCCCTCACAATCAGCCCTCACAATTTGCCCTCACAATTTGCCCTCACAATCAGCCCACAGAATATTTGCCTTCACAATCAGCCCTCAGAATATTTGCCCTCACAATCAGCCCTCACAATCAGCCCTCACAATCAGCCCTCACTATTTGCCCTCACAATCAGCCCTCAGAATATTTGCCCTCACAATCAGCCCTCACAATCTGCCCTCACAATCAGCCCTCACAATCAGCCCTCAGACTATTTGCCCTCACAATCAGCCCTCACAATCAGTCCTCAGACTATTTGCCCTCACAATCAGCCCTCACAATCAGTCCTCAGAATATTTGCCCTCACAATCAGCCCTCACTATTTGCCCTCACAATCAGCCCTCAGAAGATTTGCCCTCACAATCAGCCCTCACAATTTGCCCTCACAATCAGCCCTCAGAATATTTGCCCTCACAATCAGCCCTTACAATCAGCCCTCACAATTTACCCTCACAATTAGCCCTCACAATTTGCCCTCAAAATCAGCCCTCACAATTTGCCCTCACAATCAGTCCTCACAATTTGCCCTCACAATTTGCCCTCACAATCAGTCCTCACAATTTGCCCTCACAATCAGCCCTCAGAATATTTGCCCTCACAATCAACCCTCACAAACTGCCCTCACAATTTGCCCTCACAATCAGCCCTCAGAATATTTGCCCTCACAATCAGCCCTCACAATCTGCCCTCACAATTTGCCTTTACAATCAGCCCTCAGAATATTTGCCCTCACAATCAGCCCTCACAATCAGCCCTCATAATTTGCCCTCACAATCTGCCCTCACAATCAGCCATCACAATTTGCCCTCACAATCAGCCCTCAGAATATTTGCCCTCACAATCAGCCCTCACAATCTGCCCTCACAATTTGCCTTCACAATCAGCCCTCAGAATATTTGGCCTCACAATCAGCCCTCACAATCTGCCCTCAAATCAGCCCTCACAATCTGCCCTCACAATTTGCCTTCACAATCAGCCCTCAGAATATTTGCCCTCACAATCAGCCCTCACAATCTGCCCTCACAAATTGCCCTCAAAATCAGCCCTCAGAATATTTGACCTTACAATCAGCCCTCAGAATATTTGCCTTCACAATCAGTCCTCAGAATATTTGCCTTCACAATCAGTCCTCAGAATATTTGCCCTCACAATCAGTCCTCAGAATATTTGCCTTCACAATCAGTCCTCAGAATATTTGCCTTCACAATCAGTCCTCAGAATATTTGCCCTCACAATCAGTCCTCAGAATATTTGCCTTCACAATCAGTCCTCAGAATATTTGCCTTCACAATCAGTCCTCAGAATATTTGCCCTCACAATCAGCCCTCACAATCTGCCCTCACAATTTGCCCTCACAATCATCCCTCACAATCTGCCCTCACAATTTGCCTTCACAATCAGCCCTCAGAATATTTGCCCTCACAATCAGCCCTCACAATCTGCCCTCACAATTTGCCCTCACAATCAGCCCTCAGAATATTTGCCTTCACAATCAGTCCTCAGAATATTTGCCCTCACAATCAGCCCTTAGAATATTTGCCCTTACAATCAGCCCTCAGAATATTTGCCTTCACAATCAGCCCTCAGAATATTTGCCCTTACAATCAGCCCTCAGAATATTTGCCTTCATAATCAGTCCTCAGAATATTTGCCTTCACAATCAGTCCTCAGAATATTTGCCTTCACAATCAGTCCTCAGAATATTTGCCTTCACAATCAGTCCTCAGAATATTTGCCCTCACAATCAGTCCTCAGAATATTTGCCTTCACAATCAGTCCTCAGAATATTTGCCTTCACAATCAGTCCTCAGAATATTTGCCCTCACAATCAGTCCTCAGAATATTTGTCCTCACAATCAGTCCTCAGAATATTTGTCCTCACAATCAGTCCTCAGAATATTTGCCTTCACAATCAGTCCTCAGAATATTTGCCTTCACAATCAGTCCTCAGAATATTTGCCCTCACAATCAGTCCTCAGAATATTTGCCTTCACAATCAGTCCTCAGAATATTTGCCCTCACAATCAGCCCTCAGAATATTTGCCTTCACAATCAGTCCTCAGAATATTTGCCTTCACAATCAGTCCTCAGAATATTTGCCTTCACAATCAGTCCTCAGAATATTTGCCCTCACAATCAGCCCCCACAATCAGCCCTCACAATAAGTCCTCACCGGCTGTGATGAGATCCCCTTACTATCATTTCAGTATAGACTAGATCAAGAATATTTTAATCAAGTACTTGTTCAACTTATAAGATCATAGGTTACACAGTTTATATCGATCGATTGATACAACATTAGCTTTATGTCTAAAATATTAATTTTCGTAAATTATGTAAATATATGTATGTAAATTGTCCACATCTAGGAAGTAGATAATTACAAATATTTATATCCGTACCAATCAAACGTTAGTAGCTGACATACATAACAGGTTGAAATGCATAAATAGCTCTTCTGCCGCCTAAGGAGGTTTCTAAATATGCCGCTCCTTTTTTTTTGTTTTCAAAATCGGCACGCCTTAAAATCGAGCGAATTGGAAAATCAAACTAATTTTATTAAAATAATTTACAATATGTTTTGAATTTCGAACATCCGGCATGTTATTTGTAAGATCCTGTATTTTATTAGTACTAACCATGCCATTTTGATGCCACTTGTAACATATCTCTATCCAGTAAAAGTAGCCGGTGTTATTTTTGCAACTTTTTGGCAGCCAAAGTACAAGTACGGCAGGTAGTTCGTCTGGCCAGTAGCTAAACATTGTGTCAATCTAGTTATTGATTGATAAACACATATTATATGATTTACCAAAGGTGATTTGAAACTAAACGATTTGTATTTCGAGCTAATGGCCGATATGTCTGATATGTCTGTTTCTAGGATATTCAAGTAGATAATCAAATTTCTTGTCGTTTCCCTTGTATGAAATTATCAATGAAAAATATTCACACACACGCGGATTATTTCAGCTCATAGGGCCTATCTTATATTATTTCAGCTCATAGGGCCTATGTTATATTATTTCAGCTCATAGAACCTATCTTATATTATTTCAGCTCATAGGGCCTATCTTATATTATTTCAGAATGTCGTTTTACTAAAGTTTATTTTTCCTACTTCAAAGTGTATTAAGTTATTCTGTTAAGGGCAGTTTGAAATATCAACTAGAGAAATGAGATCAATGTAGGATTAGTTATAATTAAAACAAACCCCGAAATCAGATCACATTATTTATTAATCCTAAATATGTTTGAACTTGTACATATGCACATATGTCACGGGTAGGGATGTGTCAGCCAGTAAATCAATTCTAGCTATACACTGACATTGATGTAATCTGTCCTCGCCAGCAGAGAAACCATTTTAAAACACGTCCAGTTTCGTCTCAATGGGAGTGACGTGTCTTTAACTCAATTAGACTTGTTCTGCTGAATGCAACAGGGCATGTGTTGAATGTGTTCTGATTTCAGTTCTCGTATGTCCGGGCGATCTTATTAGTCCAGCAATGTCCAAGTGTTGTGGTCATATGGTGACATTATTTCTTTTATGATTTAAAGATATTATGCACAAGAAATGCCAATAATTCTGTTATGCCCAAATTACTTTTATGTTCATGTTACATTAGCTCCCATCCGTTCCAGTCATATTAGTTCCGTGATGACATTAGTTCTGATAAGCTCATTTGAGGCTTTAGTTATGTTTATTATTTCTGATCCATCAGTTCCCAAGGATCGTCATCATCTATGTCAACCCCATTAAAGTTCTGTTATGATTCTATGGCCATAACAGGGTCATATGTTCATGTCATCGCAACATTTAGTTGTGATTATCAGCAACTCACTAAATATCTTCTGTACTTGTTGACTCAAAAAATGTGATGACGTTTTCTTGTCTTATAACAGTTTGAATAAGTTCAAATGTAGCAAGAGACTGACAATACCGTCCCTCTGTAGCCGTTGCACTATAACGGCCGCATCATTCGTCGTTTGTAAATCTAATTCTACTCACCTCATCATTACATGGACTTCAAGTATTAGAACGACTGGTAACTGCACTCGTCACTATCATACGTACACAATTGTGTAGTAGAGATAGAAACATGTTAGACCTTTCTATAAGTAAAATAATAGTAAAAGCTTTCATTGATTCAGTTGTGTTTTGTTATGATCAAATATTATTTTAGAAAGCTAGATTTACAATTTAAAATTAAATGTTTTGCATATAAACTTTGATGTTCTCTTTACCCGGAACTATTGAAAAAAAACGTAAAGCATGCAAACCATGTAGTTAAACACAATTCATAATTTCTCATAATAAGTCTAATAATTTGTTTTAATTGAAATTTAATTATGACTACGGGGTTTATTATAACTGTTTATTTAAACAATTGAATTGTCTCAATTGACTGGAAGACTCCATTGTTGTAGATTTTGATAGAATGATTCTGCTCATTGTACTGAAAGATAACACAGAAATTCACAAAGAAACATACATACACATACATACATACACATACAAGTATTTTATTTTTAAATTAGCAAAACACCCGCGCCACACAGCGGAGAACAATATTGCCTTAATTAAAATTTGTTATTAAGAAGAAAAAGTTAGTGAAAAAAATATATCAATAGTCATTTCTTTAATTTTTATTAATATCTTCCATTTTACCACCCCCGGACACCCCCCCCCCCGGCCCCCACCTCCCCCCGTCCCTATAATTTTATATAAGATCATATAGACTAACATTTCAAATTGACATTGACTTGACAAAAATTATTCTATTGATTCTACTTTTGAGATTTTTTTTAAAAACATAATTTTACAGTTTATGTCACTCCAACACCACCACCCCCCCCCTTCTGTCACCCCAACGGTTCCACGACTTTTTCGGCCCCGGACAGTTCGATCCCGCGACGTTTCAATCCGCTTAGACCCCGGGACATTTCGACACCGGGACTGTTCGACCCCCGTCAACTGATAAAAATAATATTTGAATTATTATTTCTTTATTTTAAATATGTTTAGTTAACTTTGTTCAACATGTGTTTAATTGTTAAAGATATTTGTTTGTTTTATTTAAAATATGTGTTTTAATTGTTTCAAATGTTAGTTTTAATTTTATAAAATATGTGTTTTAGTCTTTGTGATGTCTTAGCAATGGACACAAGTTGTTAATATGTGACGTAATTTTTACACTCAAAAAATTACCCCTTCCCTTTTTAGAGCATTTTCGAAAAAAAATGCTCTATTGTCCCCGTTTTGTCTGTATGTCTGTCTGTCTGTCTGTCTGTCTGTCATCACCCTAGATCTCAACAACCACAAGTCCTAGACCCATGATGTATATATCATTTTGTAGGACTTGGCCTGCCGAGAAATGACTTTTTTCCATTTCGCGATCTAACCTCTCAAGGCCGTAAAAGGGGCCTTATAAAGTACCGTTTTTTTACTATATAAGCTATATTAATAATGGACCGCCCTATATCTCAGCAACCATAAGTCCTAGACCCATGATGTATATATCATTTTGTAGGTCTTTGGCCTGCCATGTGTACATCAAAAAAGTTCATTTCGCGATAGGACCTCTGAGGGCCGGGCTTCAGGGCTCATAAGGGGCTTATATATTATATATATACCTTGTACGTTCAATAGCCCGTTCATTTGGTGCGAAATACTGCAAAGCACGTAGTTTCACCAAGATTTATTAAGAAACTCATCAAATGAAATAGTAAGCTTGTGTTCTGAGTTTAATTGAAAGTATCAGAGCTATGAAACAATTGACGGAGTTTTCGGACGATTAAAATGACTATAATTTCGAATGTTTTCAATTATGAGTCCTATTTCAGTAACCACAAACCACTTGTAGTTAGATTTAGAGAGAAAATAATTTTTCGTGTTACAGAATTTGAAGAAACGTCTTTATAATTTTTTTTTTTTTACAGATATATGCATTACACAATTGAATTTATAAACATTTCCAAAATTTACAAATATTTACTGAAAGATAGCATACGTACTGATAAAAAAAATGAAAATGCGCTAACACGTCCTGTGTCCAGAATGGAACAGGCTTAATTGCTTGTTTATTATAACCCGAAGCTCTGAGCATCAGAACTCAAACCTTACAGAACCACATATTTTAAACAATTAAAACACATATTTTAAACAATTAAAACACATATTTTAAACAATTAAAACACATATTTTAAACACTTAAAACACATATTTTAAACAATTAAAACACATATTTTAAACAATTAAAACACATATTTTAAACAATTAAAACACATATTTTAAACAATTAAAACACATATTTTAAACAATTAAAACACATATTTTAAACAATTAAAACACATATTTTAAACAATTAAAACACATATTTTAAACAATTAAAACACATATTTTAAACAATTAAAACACATATTTCAAACAATTAAAAAAACACATATTTTAAACAATTAAAACCACATATTTTAAACAATTAAAACACATATTTTAAACAATTAAAACACATATTTTAAACAATTAAAACACATATTTTAAACAATTAAAACACATATTTTAAACAATTAAAACACATATTTTAAACAATTAAAACACATATTTTAAACAATTAAAACACATATTTTAAACAATTAAAACACATATTTTAAACAAAATTAATACAATTTAAATATTTTTAACAAGTTTAGGCCTACACATGATGAACAAAGTTGATAACATATTTAAAACAAAAAAAAATAATAATTCAAACATTCTTTTTATCAGTTGAATATCAGGGTCGGATAGTCCAGGATTGAACTGTCCCGGGGTCGAACTGTCCCGAGGTCGAACTGTCCGGGGTCGAACTGTCCCGGGGTCGAAGTGTCCGGGGTCGAACTAGTCCGGGGGTCGAACTGTCCCGGGGTCGAACTGTGCCGGGGTCGAACTATCCCGGGGTCGAAAAATTCCGGGGCCACCCACCCAACACCCCCCTATCACCCCAACACACCATATAGATCCACAGCTCCCAAATTGATCCCAAGCCTTTTTAGTGATATATATATATATATATATATATATATATATATATATATATATATATAATGTTGAACATATCTAAATTCTTATTTAAATATTTGAAGGTAACATCTAGACACACATAGACACAGTTATCAGATTTACATGTGTATTTTTAGAACAATTTTCGAGAAAAAATGCTCTATTGTCCCCGTTTTGTCTGTCTGTCTATCTGTCTGTCCGTCATCACCCCAGATCTCAGCAACCATAAGTCCTAGACCCATGATGTATATACCATTTTGTAGGTCTTGGCCTGTCATGTGTGCATCAAAAGTCCATTTCGCGATCTGACCTCTGAGGGCTGGGCTTCAGTGTTTTTACCGTTTTTTTTTACTATATAAGCTATATTAATAATTATGTCATTTTCATGGCCCCATTCTACACCTAATACGTTCAATAACCCATTCATTTGGTGCGAAATACTGCAGCACGTAGTTTCACCAAGATTGACGTCACACGTGTTCAGAGCTATATCTTTTCGGAAAGTTGTCTAAAATTGGTGCCAAATTCCGTTTCTGTGTACTATATTTAGCACCAGTAATTTCCCTTAATTTAGACAAGATTGTGACCACCTATTCACCATACATATTTAATTTTATTTATTAAGAAACTCATCAAATGAAATAGTAAGCTTGGGTTCTTAGTTTAATCGAAAGTATCAGAGCTATGCAACAATTGACGAAGTTTTCGGACGATTAAATGACTACAATTTCGAATGTTTTCAATTATGAGTCCTATTTCAGTGACCACAAACCACTTGTAGTTAGATGGGTAAGATAAATATTTACTGAAAGCTAAACATACGTACTGATACATAACCCGAAAAATGCGCTAACACGTCCTGTAAATTTCGTAGCAATTGCACTTATATAACGCATTTGTTTCGGAGAGTATCACAAAATATTTTGGCCTGTTTTGTGATCTCTCCTTCCTGGTCTGAAGACATACAATGATCCACGGGGGATGGATCATAGGGATTCTCTAGTCAGGAAAAAAAAACCCATTACTTGCGAGGGGTGGTGGTACTGTGGTCAATGAGGCCTATCCGAGACCTGCAGTATTCACAGCTGGCGGAGGTGACGGATGTGGTCGGCACACAACACCATTCCCTCTCCGTCCCCTCAAGCACACTCTGCGCAGCCTGCCATTTCGGGCTGAGGGTACAGGCACACTACACCCTCCCCCTCTGTCCGAGTGGCAGGAAAAACCCCCGTTCCTTGCCATTCTGGCCGATCGGCAGTATATACACCCTGCTGGTCTGGCAAGTTTGGGCAAGGATTAAAACCACGTCCTGTGTCAGCGCCGCCAACAGTGCTGGTGTGGTAGGTACACTATACCCACCATGCTGGCAATGGCGGCGTTATAAAAAAAAAAATAAAGGAGGTAAAAAAAAAAGGAAAAAAAAAAAATAACACGTCCTGTGTCCAGATTGGAACAGGCTTATTTTACTTGATTATCTTAAAACTTTCAATAATTTCTAGATTCATTTCATTAGTAATGAAATGGATTGGGTGAAGTATAGACCATGTGAAAAATATAACAGCACATCGTTCCAGGATTAGTTACAAAGGGGACAATGCTGGTCACCTTGATATTTTCGTGATTTATTGAGTTATGTACCTTGAACACATTTTGCGTCATTTTTTTTTAGTCGAATCAGATTTAAGATAAATATTGAATGAAAATCAATTCAAAGCGATCGATTCTCGAATATTTTAAGCCCAAGTACTTCCGTACATTGAGGTGGGTGACTGTTTAGACACCTTAGATGGCTTACGTGCGCCGTGTCTAGCCGCTCAAATTGGCTTACGTGCGCCATGTCAAGCCGCTCAAATTGGCTTACGTGCGCCGTGTCTAGTTCATGGACTGGCAATGTGTATTGTGTTACTTGTTGTTGATGCACAGCCAGTGGTTCTCGAGTTGGGACATGGAGTGACGGGCAGAAATGTCCGCAGTCCGATGGAGCGGCCTTCCAAAACTGACCCATGGTTGTGGCTCAAGAGAATCGAGCCGGCACTAATTGCCCAGTTTCGCACTGGGTACTGTCCTCTAGGAGGGTGAGGCACATTTTCGATTCCCTTTGCCGACACTGCAGAGAGGTTGAGGAAACCGTGGATCATGTACTGTTTGAGTGCCCGGGCTCGCGGACCACAGGGTGGACCAGTTGGATAGCTTGATGGCCATTGGTCTTTGTGGCAGTTGGCAGATGTTGAGGAACTCAGCGAGTTTGATCTCACGAGCTCTAAGAGACTAAGTCTAATCCCACAGTTTCCACTGAGAGAGTTCAGAGAGAGACAGAGAGGAAAAGGGAGGGAGATGCACACCTCACTTAAATATTGTCCGTATTTGATACCTCAAACAACGAGATAAACCGTTTGATACAGTCTGGAAACATTTTTAATTTTAAATTATTCTGTTCAGTAAAAGTTCAAACCCCATAATCCTGTCACCTAGCATCGCCTTAATTGTGACCAATAGCCATTTTACGGTTAGGGTTAGAGTAAGAAAAGTTGGGCATTTCGAAAAAAAAAATCGCACCATTTCTGATTTAAAGGATCAACAGATAGATATCTCATCTTTACAGAGACTTCGAAACAAAGTGGTAATTCCAAACATGTTTAGCATTCATAAAAACCTAGTAGTGCATGTTTTTCAAGTCAAATCATCAAATTGTTTATTTGGTCAGTTGAGTTTTGTCAAAATAAACTAAATATATTTCATTATTCTCTAAATTTGAATGAATGGTGACATAGTATCAAAGGGAAGTTGACTTTCTTTCAGAGCATCCACTACTTCAAATGTCAATTTTTAAATAAATGCAATATTCATTATTATAAATATATGCAATATACTGTGACAGACACAAAGAGCAACAATAGATGTAAATTTTATTCAACAAACATATTATTAGTACATTCTCCTAATTAGGTTATACATTTGAATTCAACTTTTATCAATCTGTTCCTCCACTGTTTGGTGGCAAGCAGGATGTATTAATCGATTATTTACATGTTTTTCAATTAAACAAATTGACTTGTGGAAATCTCCATGATTGCAAATTTCATTGAATACGTTCAACCCCCCCTCCCCACACACACACATAGAGACTCACATAAACACACTGATTAACTCACACGTAAACATATATGCCAGCGATTCTAAAAATGGATATAGCCCCTTCCGCTAACAGTCAAATGGTTCTAAGGAGATTTGAGAACCTTAGGCTTAATTGGGCATTCAAATGTTAACAACAATTCAATTTAAAGAAGATGAAATATTTATACATATACTAGCTGTACTCTGCAAAACCTTTGCATAGAGTTATATCCCCTTAGGCTTGATCGGTAGGCTAGGTTATTTTTGGTTTCGGGCAGATCCGATTTTTTCATTATGTATTTTAAACCGGAATACTGTTGTATTAATTCTTTACTTTCGATTTAACGCAGAACCCAAATCGCTATTATTTTATTAGATTATTTGAACTTTTTATTACCTTTATTTTCTCCTAGTTTAATTATTGAGATCTTTTAGTTTAAATAAAACAAAAGATGAAGCATCATATTTTTTTAAAATCGATGCCACATATCTATATTTAATCTGTGGTACACCAAATTCTAAGTTTATAAAAAAACTGTACAAACAAAAACAAATGAAATATTTTTGAAACTAAAAAGTTTAAAAAAAAAAAGAAAGAAACTGTAAATAGGTTTGCTAATAAACTGTTTTAAAAAGTAATTTCATTGGGTTCAAATCAAACAAATATTTATACAAATTATGTCGACTAAATAAAACTGTTAGCGCCAGTATTGTACCTTGTATTAACTATATACCTGACTAAATTAAATCAGGTTAACTGTAAATATCTCCCATTATACTACATTCATTATACTACTATCATTATACTACATTTATTATACAAATTCATTATACTACATTCATTACATTACATTCATTACACTACATTCATTATACTACATCCGTTATACTACATCCGTTATACTACATCCGTTATACTACATTCATTATACTACATTCATTATACTACATTCATTATACTACATCCATTATACTACATCCATTATACTACATCCATTATACTACATCCATTATACTACATTCATTATACTACATCCATTATAATTCATTCATTATACTGCATCCATTATACTACATCCATTATACTACATTCATTATACTACATTCATTATACTACATCCATTTATACTTCATTCATTATACTACATCCATTATACTACAACCATTTTACTACATCCATTATACTACATTCATTATACTACATCCATTATACTTCATTCATTATACTACATCCATTTTACTACATCCATTATACTACATTCATTATACTACATTTCTTATACTACATTCATTATACTACATCCATTTATACTTCATTCATTATACTACATCCATTATACTACAACCATTTTACTACATCCATTATACTACATTCATTATACTACATTCATTATACTACATCCATTATACTTCATTCATTATACTACATCCATTATACTACATCCATTATACTACATTCATTATACTACATTTCTTATACTACATTCATTACACTACATTCATTACACTACATTCATTGATAAACTAAACGGTAAATAAACGAAATAATTAATCCATATCGGCGCTCACGATTTTTTTAGTCAGTATAATTTATTTAGATATTGGTATGAACTACAGATTATATAATTAATGTGTGGTATGAACTACAGATTATATAATTAATGTGTGGTATGAACTACAGATTATATAATTAATGTGTGGTATGAACTACAGATTATATAATTAATGTGTGGTATGAACTACAGATTATATAATTAATGTGTGGTATGAACATAATATTTATTCTGTGCAGTGCCCAACCCAGGGAGGGGGCCGGGGATAGGATCTATTTTTAATTAACATAAAATAAATTTTCAATTTAATATTTTTTTTTAAAAATATTATTATAACTAAATATAATTTTTCTTAAAATGTTATTAATATTTTGTATCATAGGAAACCCCAACTCCTTTTCCTGTCCGTTCGTAGTCTGTCCGGGAAACTAAAAATAGCTCATTAATATTCAAATTAAATTCCCATTCACTGTAAAAATTGAGTGAAAAAAAAGTATGACCGTAAAAATTGACCCAAAGTCTATGTGTTCTGTTATTACGACAGAAACCTGTAATAGACATTTCTTTGGGGGTACAACAACAACAACAACAACCACAAACTTTGTTTTTATTTACATCGCTACTGTTTTTACATATTGTGCAGTCTGTTTGGCTAGTTTTGACACATTTTATTATTTGGTCTTTATATTGAATATTTGCACTACCGAGCAGCTACTGAACATCTGCGCCATCAACTGGTGTTATATTGTCAAAAACAGTTCAACATCTGCACCACCTAATGCTCTCTGACGTCATTTTGTCATCTGTGTTTTTTTTTTTAAATAAAGAGTTCAACTTTCCCGCGCCCGACACTCAAGTGCACAAAAAAAAGTTTATTTTCCCTTCTTGCCAAAGTTTGTGTATACCACCACCACCGCTTATAAGAGGCGGGGTGGGACAACACAAGATGCGGCGGTAGCAATCAGCGGGTAACGTTAGTGATTCACGGGAAACCAGGCCGAACTTTTGGGTTGTACACTCCTCTCTCTCTCTCTCTCTCTCTCCTCTCTTTACTGCGTGTGTTGTGATGTACCGTCGTGTTTTTTGTAGTAGTTTTGATCACTTTGACACAAGTGCTGCTGTGGTTTATCAACTCCAGTTTCTATTGATATGTGTCTTATTTTTTGAATTTTGGTGAGTTAGATACAAAGTTTGATCTGTTGTTTGTTGAACTGTATAGACAACCTTTTAATTCATTGCTACGGATTCTATATACCCAACTGGGTAAGTACTTTTCTACCTTCTGTTAATACAAACTGAGGTTTTTAAACATGATAAACACACTGTTATAACAACTGTATACCAATATGACTTACCTTAGATACTCAATACGATGAAGGGTCTGTGGTTCAATTTAGTTATCAATCACATGTATTACAAAGCTATCAGTGTACAAAGCTATAACATTTCAAAGTGGTCAATAACATTTCAAAGTTGTCAATAGCATTTCAAAGTTGTCAATAAAATTTGAAAGTGGTCAATAACATTTCAAAGTGGTCAATAGCATTTCAAAGTTGTCAATAGCATTTCAAAGTGGCCAGTAGCATTTCAAAGTTGTCAATAACATTTCAAAGTTGTCAATACCGTTACAAAGTTGTCAATACCGTTACAAAGTTGCCAAAGCTGTCAGTATGCATTATAAAGTTATCGATATGCCTTTCAAAGCTGTCAGTATAAAGTTATCAATATGCCTTTCAAAGCTGTCTGTATAAAGTTGTCTATATGCCTTACAAAGCTATTATAAAGTTAATGTCATTACCAAGTTGTCTAAGTTGTTGGTATACATTTAAAAGTTAATAGGTAACATTTCGTAGTTGCCACTGTTAATGGTGAAATCTAGACCCACCGTTAAGGGATGGGGCAAGGAGTGCATCCTAAAGCCCCGGGCTTAAGGTTAGCGCCCTGCACAGCTGCACAACCCGGAATACTCTGCCTATGGAAACTTTAATCAACTGAAGACGGTTTCATCTACAGTTGTACCTCGGTTTTAGAATAAATTTGTTTACAAATGTTTCGCGAAATGAGCAAACCTTTTGGATATAGAAACAATTCCTTGCAAGACGAGCGAATTTGTATTTTTAAAATCAATTTTAACTGCATATACGAGCGAGGTTTTGAAGTACGAGTGGTACTTACTGTGTGACGAGCTATATGTGATAACTATTGAACTGATGGTTCAGCGATCTTCACTTGTATAGGCAACATTTGTGACTCCGTGTGAGTGTATTTGTTTACTAAAGTACTGTGACAGTTGTAACTGTATAGTAACTGTATAGTA